>JAWKAU010000135.1:130000-375000 GCA_033398695.1 Orobanche coerulescens | reverse complement strand
GCAAAGGCTCATCTGTCGATGGATTCGGCAAGCCTTGGAATCTATGAATTCGCTTCTGCTGTTCTTTTGTTTTGGGCCTAACGGCCCCTCGCGATAGATTATTCTTCCATTGAGGCGGATAAACGAAAGAATTGTGCTAAAGAGTGGGGTCGGCATCTGTATACCTCCGGAGTTTGTCTCCTCTGCTACGCCTCTTCTCTTGTCTGTTCGCATCTTTGCTCCTTGTTCTGGTCAAACCAAAGATATTGGAAAGGGGCCTACAAGAAGTCTATTCGATCGTTAACCCTGGATGTCAAAGTGGGCTAACTCGTACCAAATGTGAGAATGGATGTCTTTCAGGGGTGTGGACTAAGCCCGGGCATGTTCGTCACGTGAATAGAGAGGTAGGAGATCCAGTTAACGAATAGGATACGGCTGTAGCTGCAAGGAGGAATGCTTTCTCGGAAGCTCTTTCTTTTGGCGGTGAAATAGTTGAGGATTTCTTTCTAGTTGACTGCTAGATCAACATTAGAGAATTGACTGGGAACGAATACTTTGAGCTCTTCTTCATTTGCGACTGGAATTTTGGTTACCCAGGAAGATTGGAAGTAGGTACCTATTACACAATCTCAAATTTCTCTCTTTCTCGCAGTGAGTGAACTACTACTAATTCTCAAATCAAAAGATAGGGGAATTCAACAATAATCAGAATCTCCTTCTCCCCGGACATTGCCTTTTCTATGGGGGGCGAGAAAGAGATCCATTGGCTTAGGCAAGGGACAGAACCTTAGTAGAGGCTAAGCTATTTATAGTCTTTGTCTTTCTCGTCCTTCCCAGCGAAAGGAAACTCCAGCCTACTCATCCAAACCTCTAGCCCAGTTACAATAGGCTAATCCCAAAGAGATCCTATGGTGAAGTTCTTCTTTGCTTGTGTTCATTTGAAGTCTTTCCGCATTGACTTTTGAAGGGCGTGTATTGTGCGAATATACGCTAGTGCCGCACAGGCCATTGCTTAGTGAAGAATTGTGAGAGTTGGTTTCAGAGCTATATTGACGGATGGTAGCTTTTTCTGTTGACTGAGTCTTGGAAGAGGAATACAGTCAGTCGGGCGTAGGTGATAAGGAGTCGGAGTCTGTGTTGTTCCTTCCTCCATCTTTGGGAACAGCACCCGATGAAACTCCTGCTTTTGCCTAAGCATCCGCCATCGAAGTGCAGTCGGAGGCCATTGCTGAATCGCTCGCTGACGCCTCAACAGATGCTCTTGCTGAGCCCTTCTTAGATAAAAGTGGACTTTGGTCTATCTTTCTCCGCGGCTCTCTGCTTGAGAGTAAAGCACGGCAAAAGCCTTCCGCGCCACAAGGACAAGTGGCAACTAGGTGAATTGGGAAGAAGCCACCTCTGGCGTAAAGAAAGGGGGGTAGTAGTTAGACTGATTTATTAGCTTAAGGGCCGCCAATGGCTATTTCATATCTCGCTGTTGATGGATCTTCTGCTCCTGCTGTCGAAGAATCAGCTCTTGCGGATCCGGGTTCTCTTGCTCAATCGTCGGCTATTGCCATAAACATAAATCAAAAGTTGGCTTACCGGAAGTTTAAGCTTAGTTGTGGAAGTTCCCTAAATCCAATGCCAAAGACTTCTATAGCGCGCGCTTTGGCACGTTAAGCCAATCAACGTGATGGGGCGATCTTAGGATCAATCTCTTTACGTGTAACAGGAAAAGACTCATTATTAATAAACGATGGTCTCGCGTAGAAATGGTTAACCACTAGTTCCAAGAGCCATCTACGAGCCAGATAAGGCGAAAGAACTACAGACTAAGGACCAGTCTTGGTCAGACTTTAGTCATTTCGATAAGGAGCCTTCAATGGGAGATTCCGACTTTGAAGAGAAGTTCTATCATTCTTGAAGTCCAGAACAGGGTCCCGGTCGATAGAGTTTCCTTCCTTCAAATTCTTTCGATCTTTCTTCTTCCCCCTTCTTCTGGAGTTCTTTCCCGCTTGGTCTTTTTCGTATCGAAATGTATCGCCCTTACCTTACACGAGCCCTTGTTCCCTATCGTTCTCCGCCAACAGGCTTAGTTGTAATGGATTCCTTCTGAACGGGATGCTTCTGCCTCCTGATCGCTTTGGCTTAAATGCTTTTCCTTATCCCCTTCCACCTTGTCAATGGAATTTCCATAATAAGAAGACTACTGATCGCCTGAACGGTCGTAATACCTCACCTAGCCTTCCATTAGCATTAGGCCTTTCTTCCCTAAGCGCCTTCCCTTCCATTAGATACAGAAGGCTCTGACAAGACCTACCATTCCCTTGATTCCTTGGATACCTGACATTAGATCCCTTCTTATCGACATACCTGCCCTTATCGCAGAAGCACTACTGTTCACGAGCCCGAGCCCCTATCGTTTCGTTCTCTTAGCACGCGGAAGCGAAATCATAAACTTCGGAGTTTTGTAAAGTCAAAGACATAGGGCTTGCTGGTTCGGGCGTGATGGCTCTCGGCTTTCGTGACATTTCTTTATGGCACTGGTACTTGTATCCCACACTTCTTCTCCTTATCCCGCAGCACCTTCTGTTGTGTAACTTCTCTTTGCAACCTATACCTCTAAAGTAGGGTTCTTGCCTTTCCGAGCTAGTTGGAAGCTATGCATCGTGAACTGCAGCGTTCATTGAACCCTTTCTTCTTGCCTCTGTCCCTCTCTCTGAAAGCTATGGCATCCCACCCACCCTCCATCTTTACTTCTTTGAGTGTGAAGCACATGTTGGCATTCAAGCTCCTTAAAACTCTATGACCTACTAAATCTTTCTTCCTTCTAATTCTCGTCCTGCTTTTTAGTTCTTAAACGAATGAGATCGTGGGAGCTGTGAATATAGAATTTTGGTTTTCTTCTTTAACTCTTTATCTTATAGTTCACCTTAAATTAAAGCACTTCCAGTAAAATAAGTAAGACTCGCTTGGGCTCTTATAATCATTGCAGGGTTCGCTCGAGTAGAATCATATCCAATCTTCCTGCTAAGCCAATCCCCACAACGAAATCCAGTTCATTCCCAGGCTAACTGAATTCCCCTTCTCGAGTGAGAGTTCGGTCCGCAAGCTTCATGCTTCCTTCATGCCCTACCTTCACGCTCTACTTACTTAATGCTTTCCTTACTTCTCTTCTTTCCTTCGCTCCCCGGTTTGATTTTCCCGTCTTTTTCGTCTAAAGTCATCTTTAACTCGGAAACGGACATGGAAATTTTGCATTTCGCGTTTTATCGGTATTTTCGTCCTAAACTGCTAACAGATAGGAAAGCCATCTGCTTCCCACTTAACTTTGACGCTGCTTCAAGGCAACTGATGAAGTTCCCCGTTAAGGGCTGAGGGTGAAAGCGTAATGAAATTCATCCTATAATCGAAATATCTATATCAGAAGGAAGCACCGATAAGAGTGAGCAGGGAAGAGCTGGAATGTCGGTCTTTGGCTAGAGATGCGCCTTTCTTCTATTCTTTGATTATCAATCCTTCTTTCTTGCTGTCTGTCTGCCCCCAGGCAAGCATAAAAGTAAAGGCAGGAAGGCGTAGGAATAGCAGACGAAAGGGAAGAGAGACCGAAGCTAGGCTAACTTCATCGTTCTGTTCAAGGTGCGGATTACGGTTTCCCAACGCTATCCGCCCATGCAAGAGCGACAGCTGCTTTGTAGTCAAGAGGCGCAGATCCATGCTATTCCCTTGTTTAAGTTTAAGCAAGAGTCTATTTTGTTTTCCTCCGGTTAGCGAAGTTCCATATTATCTAAACCTTCTAGGGTTCTACCATGACGAAGAAATGCATTCTAAAAAGAAAGAGATAGGTCCGTGCGTGCAGCCGTATACGAAAGTACGCTTCCTCTTCTTTTCTTAGTCTTAGGAGAACTGGATTGCACCAAAGAAGATGACCGATTTGCTGCTTCGGCAGAGGGGCTAGTCTCAATCGAGTAGGGCGTCTAAACTTTCATTTGGAAGCAGATCGAAGACGATTTCCATATTGTCGAATCGTCTTCTTTACCCTTCTATGAATAAAGACTATGTGAACATCTCACTATCTCTCTTGTTACTGGAGAAGAGCAGGTGTTTGCAGTTATTACAGGGATTTCTCAGAGAAAGAAAGATAGACTATTAAGTGCTACTTCACTCGAATGCTTTCAGTTAGCTCGGTATGCTAAGAAAGATGTTGTTCATAATGAAGTCTCAGGTAAGGAGCAACAAACAAAGCATTGCAGCAGTCCGGAAAGCAAGAAGAGTTAACAGCATAACTAAGATTAGCTAATCCAATCCTTACAGGAATAGTTAGCGACATAAATACCTATTCTAATATATATAGGAATGCCAATAAATAAGGAATTCAAGAATGGGTGGGGTAGTTCATAAAAGGTAGCTCAGTGGGATAACAAATAGGCATAAGCTAAGAAGAAGAAGAATAGGAAGAAAAGGTAAGCAACCACCTTAATAGAGAATAGGCTTACACTAAGTACTCCCACCTATGGCTGGGGAAGAAGTAGGAGAAAGCTAATACCATTTCATAACTGAAATCCTGGAAGAAGGGAGCTTGACTGCAGACTAGAAAGCAAAGGATGCTCACCAAACCTGACTTCTCGAGAAAAGGAAGGCCAAGGGCAAGCAAGAGCTAGACTTTGATCCAGAAAGGTAGTACCATAGGCATATCTCTTGACTCTACTTAGGAAGCACCATTGGATTGGCATTTAGGAGTAGACTTGAAAGCCCGCAATTAACATAGCTCCTCCTTTAAGTCGGATCCTCAACTAAGGGCACGAGATCCACCTAGTTATCCATTGGTCCATCTGGTTCCCTTCGTCTTCCGTGTACCGCATCTTCGATCTATCCAGAAATGTCGTAAGAGAAGTCAGTGGGAATATTCGCATACGTCTCCCCGACTCTCTCTTTCATTCTTTACTTTCTGTTACCTTCTTTCCGTTACCTTACTTTCTATTAATCTATAGCCCCACAGCCAGGAGATTCGCTACATAGGAAAGCGAGCAGGGGCACGTGAGACAGGGGAAAGGAAGGTCCCAAGGGTCCCACCAGTTTCAAGTTTAGACAGTCGTGGGGCTCTTCTTCCTATTCTGATCAAGAAAGGAAAGGAAGTTGCGAGTCGACACCACCCTGTCTAAAGGCTGGTTTTCATGACCCTAACAGAACTTTATCTGAGAACACGTACCCCTTTCGTACTACTTTTCCGGATACCCTTCCGAAGGACACGATCTCTTTCGTTGCACCTTTCGTTCATGAATAAGCTCATCGGAGTAGACCCAAAAGTGTCATTCTACCGATAACTAGGAAGCTAATAGACCAAAGAATAGCATAAATAAAGGTAAGAAAGGAAACTAGAGGCAAGGAAGAGGTCCAAACATCATGCTAGCTATCTATGAGTTGAGAGTTCTCTGGTTTCTTCTTTGAAGTGGACCTTGCCTTAGTGGCATCCTTCTCAATATACGCAATTACATCGAAAAGAGGTCTTCGAAGTTGCTAATCGTGCCTAATCGGCTAAAACTAGGAATGGGGACCTACATTGAGTCCCAATCCCCTCTAATATGAGGAGAAAGATATTCAATCCCTTCGAATAGAGAAGTTCAAGAGGCTCTTCAAGACCTTATATATGCTATTTCAAAACAAAGAAAGCAGCATTGGACACTAGGTGAGAAAATCCTTGGAAGTAGTGGTGCTCGGTTTAAGGCCTGTTTACGAGCCTAGGGAGGAGAGACCATTGGTAGATTAGACCCATGGGAAGTGCCTATTGAGTTCTCCTGTTAGCTCGCTCTAAGAGTAGGACTTAGCGCTCCGTATATGTTTGAAAGAGGGAAAGCAGGTCAAGGAGTAGAGTAGACTGGCCGGCAGGATCGATATCAATGCCGAAAGTCGATGCTAGACGTACTCTTGGGTTCCCGTTGTTTATCGGTAGACAGACTTCCCTAAGAAGAGTCAACTTTCACGGAGGAAGCATTTATTGCCTATTCTTAGCTTCCCCTTTACTGGTCTAAGGGCACGATTCGCCATGATTCACAGCACTTCGAAGAGCAACATATTGACTAATTGCGTAGGATATCGATATCTATTCTAGTCAAAAGCAAAAGGGGGGTCACGAACGGTGTCAATCGGCGACTAATCCACGATTTAATGCCTTGCTTTTGAGCTAAAGGAGAGTAAAACGAGAAATAGATAGAGTATACCTTGTCCGCGTAGCTAACAAGACAAGCGATCGGTCGCTAAAGCCTGCGAGAAATCTGTAATTAATCCTTGAGCCGCCGGTAATTAACTAACATCTGGGCTATGAGTTCGGGCCCTGAGCCGTGTAGCTAGGAGCTAAAAGTCTGGAATGAATGATTAAACGCCTTCACTTATCGCTAGTCGTAGCCTGGTAGGACCAACCGGATACTTCCCTACCGAGAAGAAGGTTCCTTGCTTCGGTAGATATCGACGAAAGGCAGTCAGAGAGTATAGTGAAACCCCGACTTCAACGTATTCCTATTCTGACCTCTCAGGAGCAGTTCCTATACCCGGCGAAATGACATGAAGCACTAATATTCAGTAAGAAGATAGAACCTCTAAGAACCGGTTTCAAACTACGTATATTATGTATTATCGGGAAACGAGCACGGCTATAGCCCTGCGGTTTGGGAAGACAGAAGATGCAGGCAATCCTGTTGTGCATGAATCGAAGCCGAGATATACAGAATGCTGCGTGGATGGCGTATTGATACTTCAATCCCGAAAGCACTGCCCCCCTCTAAAGTCAAAAGTAGCTAAAGCGACACCTTTGAAAACTACATTTTACCCAATAAGATAGTACTTCCAGGACCTCTCTTGAGTTTAATTACGTAGACTATACCGGGCCTAATTCTCTCCCCTCCAGAAAGTGAATAAACTTAACTAAGTCTTCCATGGATAGCTTAATGGCTTAATGGGCAGCTTACTCTTGAAGAACAGGAACTCGAAGTCTCTTCATAAGGGTTTCTTAACTTTCATAACTGCGTGCAGTGAGCCAATATAGCGCAGGTAGGATTGCCGGGTTCGGTCTCTAGCTTGAGTCAAACTCGAGATAGTTAGCATGTTCCATTGATCTCGTCTCCTATCGAGAAAAGATAGGAACTCTTTCACTAAGTAAGTCTCTTTTTGCTAAGTAACGTTCTATGGAAGGCGCATAACGGGCTACTCCTATTCCTCGAGAGAATGACACCCTCCATTCGTAATCACCAGTGAAGCTCTGAAACCTACCCTTCCTCCCCTCGTAAGCTACGGTTTCGAATCTAGTCTCGGCATCAACAAGCTAAAGCTTGCCTGACTTCCCAGGGTTTATTAAATATCGAAATGGGGGTTACGCTCTACGAGGCCTTAGCAGCAGGCTAGACAACTACTAAAGTGTTTATTGCAGGTACGGTCGGTCAATCAACTGACTGATCTTTGAGAGAGGATCCAACCTGAGATACAATCTGTCTTTTCTAATGTCATAGACCAATCCTTTTCAGTTATCCCAGCCCGGAGCAAGATCTATCTCTTTTTGGCCTCCTATGAAAGACGGAATTTATTATCTGTCTTATAGTAAGACAGTCAAGCAGTCGACGCAATACTGAGCCGGGATGGTGTGACTCGCAAGACGACAGTTAGCAATGCCTATTCAAGCACCAGCCTTTGATCCCGCAAAACTAAAAGAGAGCCCGCTCGAAAGGCTATCGTCCTTACGGACCCTCACACAAGAATGTATTGATTTCGCATTTGTCGACCAGTGGATCAGGCGGAACTATGTGTGCCCGATTGACACACTGAAAAACCAATATCAGCCAACTCCTTAACGGAGCCTGCTGTGTGCCATCACTCCTCAAGGGCTAGAATGCCATATCTAATAGCTCACGTGTCCAATTAGACCTCTGATGGAAAAAGCATTCGTGAAAGGGTTCTCGTCATGCCATTCCTTTTGTTCTAAGGTATGAAAGAGGGTCAGATAGATCCATTCAACTAAGGTTATTCATCAATTGTCTTTACAGAACCTCTACGTCTGTTCCGAAAGAAAAGCAATTGAAGATTTGACATCTAGGGAAAAGGAATCAGATCAGAACCTGGAGCTACCTTCGAGCTCTAGGGGCTAGCTTCCAGTTAAAAGGAGCTAACTACGAGTCTCCCTCGTGAGACACCTACCATTTTCTTACTGATCAAATCTACGACACTATGAAAAGATGCTTCGCATTCCTCATTCTACTGATCATATCTATGGCTTGAAAGCTGGGCCTGAGACCTTTTGTGACTGATCGATAGATGTGACCGTACTAATAAGCGTAAGCGAAGTGGGAAGTTCAGACCAAGGCAATTAACCGCAATTAACATAGCGCCTTGACTTTGCAAGAGAAGCGCTTTCCGATTACAAGAGAGAGAAAGATCACATTTGAAGAGATCTTCGAAGGCGGAAGAAACTGCTACTAATCGCGGTCACCGAAGTCGTTTATAACCGTTCTATGATAGCGAGAGCAAGACT
Organism: Orobanche coerulescens; assembly: GCA_033398695.1. Lineage (NCBI taxonomy): Eukaryota > Viridiplantae > Streptophyta > Magnoliopsida > Lamiales > Orobanchaceae > Orobanche > Orobanche coerulescens. The sequence continues at coordinate 366,524 of JAWKAU010000135.1, read as the reverse complement.
ATGCACTAAGAAATCCAGGAATATTGCAGCCTCACAGGAGTGGCAGATCGCAAGTTCCTTCATATCAGCACCAGTGAAGCCTTGTTACCGATCGCCTGTCGTAGACTTTGATCTGGTCTCACTTGAGATTCTAAATATGATCCATGGAAGTCTTCCGTCATAGAAGAATGCGGACGGCTTCTCTGCCGCTTCTCTCGTCTTAATGACTGACGTATGTACTGCCATGTCATCTTCTATATTGTTTTGTTAGGACTCTTAACTATACGAATATTTAGACTGGCAATGGCATACCGTCAGATCCAAGGGAGGTCACTTTCTCAGCCGAAGCGGGATCAGTTGAAGCTGGTACATATAACAGGACTAGCCCTGCCGTACCGGTACTAGCCAATGCCTTTCTTTCCCTAGTCTATTAGTAGGGTATTTGACACCTCTTTCTCACTACTCACTTGCAGCCCAAGCTTGTACCTCACTTGTGCTGCTTTACCCTTTGTTGCTCCCTTGCCTCAATTGCATTGAGCCTGGTGGTGTACTTCTAGTTTGACCTCTGCTCATCAGTCCGCTTCACCTCTGTTTGCGAGGACTACAACCAGCCCCTATTCATTCAGTGGGACGAAGAGAAAAGAATTGAAGCTCATTCCGAATTTGATTACGCCCCCGCTTGATCCTTGAGACAGGTAGAAAGGGTCTCGCTCCCCCTTACGTGAAGAACTTGTTCGAGACCTTCGAATTGACTACTATCAAGTCTAAGATCGAGGGAATAAGCATTCGTATGAACAGGTACGAAGTGAAAGATGAATAGGGAATAGGCATATGGAATACATTGGTAATCAGAGGGAATTGCTAAGATAGAGAGGCCTTGCAAAGGTGCCGCTTGCCGCTTCTACCTTTACCTTCGGCTCCTATAGCAACGAAGCCCGACCCAGGCCTTAGACGAAAAAGCGGACTTTGGCAGGTCCGCGATAGTAGAAAAGAAGGTTGATTTCCATCCAAGCTAAGAAGGAGGAGCCAATATGGGGGCCTATGGTTGTGTAAGAGAAGGCTACCTCGGAGACAGCAATCCTTCAGTAAGAGAAGGACAGTGATCAGTTAGCTGGGCCCTGAACCTTGGTGTGGGGAGACGAGTAGTATGAAGCCCAATGCCTTCCTCACCTGCGAGGGGACCTGAACTGCGGATTTGGCCGGTTCTCCATGACAACCGTTCCCGTGAATCGATCGCCAACTCTTACAGAGCCTGAGAGGTTCTCCACTTTGCTTTGCGCCATCAAACAAAAGAGACCTTTTCTTACCATCATCTTACACAGACAGAACCTAAATAAAGATTTTATTATTGATTCCTAACAGGTAGTACAAAGAAGCAATCCTGCAGCTCTACCAATCCCTTCGATTCTGCCCATTCTGACAGGCCTTGGCCAATCTGGTAAAAGAAAAGCCAAAAGATAGAAAATCTCGAGAAAGGTGCTATTTTCTACGCTTTTTCCCGGGTTATTGACAGGAATTGAGCTCTTACTCCTTTCTTATAGATGAGTTCAAAGTATTAGGTAGTCTAACAGATCGAACATGGGAACAACTGACATAGCTACCTATAGTACATCCTTAACTGTCCCAAAAGTCTAAGTAATTGGGATAGGGATAGAACAGCATTCTAGAATATAAGATAGATGCCACCCCAGTGAGAGTAAGAAGGGTGCCTTGTAACCGAGATATGGTGAAGGTAGGTAAGAACCGGAGATAGATAGAGCCTTATTCTTCCTACTGACACTAAAAACTGCCATAAAGAAGAATACGAATAGGACACCTCCACGACAATAGTAGAACTAATAGCTAAAGAATCAGTAATTGGGTGTAGGGAGATAACAGCTGTAACAGGGGGCTGAACCCGCTAACATACTAATAAGGGTGCCATTTCTCTCTTTCTGAAAGAGGATTCCAAGCCGCTATGGCTACGTTGCCGAGTTCTCGGCGTCATGGAGTAAGCCGTAGAGGGGCAACACTGTTTTCTTATCGGTTCTGTCTCGAAGAATAGCTCTCAGCGTCGGTCAGTTCGCAGGGCATGGACATCAGACTTTCTAGCAGCATTCCTCACTTGCTGCCTCACTGAGTTGCCCGCTATCTGTAACAGAACTGGTCTGTAACAAATAGCGATAGGAGCCTTTTCCATCGATCACAGTGGCTAAGTCTACTGCATCGAATCTCGCTTATCACTTACGCCGCAGTAACGCCGCTGTAAAACAAACCTCGATGCTAGCTATTGAACTTTAGGAACAAACCTTTCCCTTACCTGCCTTTCCGAACTAGTAAGAAGAAGAACCTACTTTCAGTCTTCTCTTATGTCACATAGGGAAAAACCTAGCAATCCTATTTTCACTAAGTAAAAGACCCAGAAGAAATTACTACTCGTATAGTTAGAAAAGTTAGCAAGGCCATTTTCTCTAAGGAAAGGGACAGATCAAGTTCTAACTTTCAACTTCCTATGCGTAAAACCTTACTCGAGGAATTCCCTTAATAGAGATCAAGATCAATTCCAAAGTTCCTACTCCGCATGAGCCAAACCTTACAAAGCCTGTTTCCCTACCCTACCGTATGACTCCTATTCTGATTCTTCCTACGTGATGACCCTCAATTCAAATTGAGCCTAGCCCCGAAGAAAGGACAACGTCCAACCTGATGATCTTGTAGCTGCCAAGGTTAGAATGTAGATTTGACCAAAGCCAAAGCAGCTGTACGATGAGGTTAAAACTCCGTCCTAAAGGACCCTCATAGACTTCTGGCACAAGGAAGTTGCTAATCAGTGGTTTAGCCCGATTGATTTCATCTTCTTTTCATACAATCTCAGGGAAGGCGTATTCTCGTAACTTAAATCAACCAGGAGCTCAAAAGAATAGATATTGGGGGAAGCAGCCTCACAGACTCTTTCGTAGGACCGATCGCAACCACGAAGTTTCACAACAACCGAGGATTGGACTGATTAGTGAGATTCTGCTCCTATAAGTCTAGTTCTATACCAGGGGGGCTCCCGGACGAAGAATCATTCTAATGCTCCCAGTGCCCGAAAAGATAGAGATTCAACTTAACTGTCGAACTTGTGGGAGATTACTATCTAAGTAAGAAGGGGGCTAGAAAGAGGCTCAACCCGAAAGCCAGGTCTTGCAGAGCCTCCAAACTCTATTAACAGTTGGTACGATCTGGAAAGCAAGTTCCATGAGCAATTCTATAGGACAGACCCAGACATTCAAGTTGCCAATTTGGCAAGATTGACTCAGCTCCAACGGTCGAATCGCGAGGTTTAGGAAGCTTTACCCAGACTAAGGGGTACGTGACTCTTACGCACTACGGGTTAGTGACTCGTTAACACTCCCCGTTCCGTGGGCTCAAGAACTCGATGCTGATGAAACTCCTGCTTTTAGCGACTCGGTTCCTATTACAGACAGGTGGCAGCTTCCCATGCAAAGCTTAATCGTTAAGTTTTGTCAATAACCTTTAACAAGGCCTGGGTGGAAAGTCTAGAGCCGCTTTAGGTGGTAACCATACGGGCACCGCCTCTTGACCTCTCGTGTAAAGTATATTAAACTCGTTTTACCCCACTCTCGCTTCTACGCTCCTAACGCCTAGTTGTGTAAGCCAACAAGTGAGTTTTGCTTACGTGACACAAGACAGATTGAAAGCAAAGGTAAAGCCGTCCAGTGATCAAGTAAAGGTTACGAAGTGATTAAATTGAACGTACGAGCGAAACGAAATACTTGTTTATATCAATATAGATATAAATGGAGCGGGAGTTGATATTGAGAAACGGAAGAAAGGCCGTGGATCCCTGATAGCCTAGTTGCTTCCTGTCTCCCCGGTTGTCATGTCACATCGCCGATGACCTATAGCCTTTTCGCGCAGCCCTTTTCTTGCTTGGAAGCAACCTTTACCCCTATATTAGTAAAGCATCAATTAAAGGCTTTCTTGAACATCAAACTAAGAGAAAGAAAAGAAGCTCTTGTCTCCTGCCAGGGGAAGAAAGTGAATCCATACCCTCTCTAGACTGAGGCTTGAGAGCTCCTTTCATCTGGACAGACATGTGCGAGTATAGGACTTCACTAGATCCAGGGAATTCACTACGCCCAACCTGATTCTATTATTCTTAGCCTTCTCCTAGACTCTTTTCAATCCTAGGCCACGCTTTCGCAACAGAAGAAGATCTCACTAACTCTCGACTGAGGTCGGTAACTAACATCAGGAAAGATACGTGCGAGGATTAGTTTTTGTGTGACAAAAGCTAAATAAACATAGCAGTCGTCATCCTGAAATCGACTCATGCTTACTGTGCCCACTACCTTTCCAATAACCCATACGCTTCGCTTTCTCCTGCACCCACGATGGAGGGATGGATTGATTGATCATAAAACAGATTGGTGAGCTGCTGCTTGATGAACCGCTGCTGCCGCCTCGCTAAGAACGTTCAAAACTCACTCTAAAGGGAAGAGTTAGCCGAACTTCCAGTAAGCCATGAAGAGAATTCCTCTTGTCCGTTTTAAGTCGAACCTTACAAAAATAATATTTGACAGACATAAATGTCATCCAAAAATGCCGGGAAAGCTTGCGCAAAGCGGATTCCAACAACTCGCCTAAATTCTGCTTACCCAAAACCTATTCGAACAGGAGACTAGCCCGGCGCATGCCCACCAGGCTGGTTTTTAAGCTCAGTCGGGGACACCTAATGAAGGTAGCTACGGGCAATAACAATGCACCATATGGTAAAATCAACCACTAGGAGAATCTAGAGCTAACTGGAGTTCTGTTCCATCCTTTGATAGAGTCACGCACCTATTTGAGTGAAATCGTTTGGGTGAAGCTTGTGAACTGAACACCTATTAAAATTCAGCTTGTCGAGACAGAGAATTGAATGAAGCTTGGAATGAATTAATTAATAAATGAAATTAAGACAATACGACAGAGCAAAATCTAGCATTTAATCTTTCTTGCCAATAGTTTCATTCTAGATAAGAGTGAGCTATTGTGAACGAACGTAATTGTTTTATGCATTGATGGAAGAGCTTTTCCACCCACTTTCAAACTAGAGCCTTATGCCAAGCAGACAAGTACAAGAAAAGCAGGAAATGAGACATCCGTCTACGGAAGGAAGCCGAGAAGTAGAAGAGGGAGGTTCGGGGAAGGAAAGGGGGCAGTGGATGAGATCGAGGACTAGCCTATATAATCGAAGTCAAAGAGGCACTAGCTTATGAGTGGGAAGAATCTCCCATCTGTCAATAGACCCATCAACGCTTAGAGGACTCTTTTCTCATTTACGTAGCTCCCATTCCCATTCTTTCGTGAATAAGGGTGAGTTGCTTACAGAGAATGATTGTGAAAATCAATAGATTGTGCTTAAAAAAGCCATTCCTCACATGGCTAATGCAGTGACTCAAGAAATTCTCGCTGATGCACCTTTATTTTAGGCCATATTTGTTCTATTTATTCTATCAGGAATACCATGTCCGGCAACAACAAAGAAAGGGTCAAAAGCCGTGTTTTTCGATACCAACAGTGGGATGTGATGCCAATCCTCTAAAGGGGGGTCATATGCTTTTCACATCCAATTCCAAGTGTGTAAAAGGTAGTACGCTTAAGCGGAAGGGAAGAAACGATTAGTGAGAAGATGAGGCTCAATAGGACTTCATCCATCTATGAAGTTCCTGTCTGGGAGTCATAAATCTACTACCACCAAAGAGAGGGAGGCAAGACCAACTCTCAGCATCAACACAAGAGGTCGGAAAGATAGGACTGGCTGTCTTAAATTGGGATACCTAAGCATGCAATCATCGGAGGACGAAGCAGCTTAACTACAAAGAAAAAAGAGAATAGGTAGCGCGCAGTAGTTTCGCGTGAGAAGAGGGCCATAAGAAGCTTTTTCTTCGAAAGATTGTCCGTAGACCATTGAGAATGTCATCGACAAGGAGGGTTAAGTAGATTCTTTAGGACAGATAATGAGAACAGTCCCTCACATTGACTAAGGAAAGAGGGTAGACCAAGCTAAAGCTCAAGGCCTGGGGAAGTAACTTAGAAAAGCTCTTTCCCGCGACCAACTATTTATAAGACGTAAAGGACAGGGCGTCAATCGCATCAAAAATAAGGAAGTAACTAGCGCCTCGAACTGCAAAGACGAACGGGAAAGGCGAATTGCGTTAGAAAGAATGCCCTTGGCAAACAGATCGGAGGTTTTTCTATGTTAGGCCGAAACGAGATTATGCTGAAACGAGGACTTTGTCGCGGCCGTAACGAGAAGTATAATCTTTCTAAGAAAAGCATCCTGCGAAGAAGGACAGAACAACTGAAATCGGTAGAAGAAATACGATATGAAATGAGAGGAGAAGCATTCAACCAAGTCTGTCAGTTCGAAAAGAAGCATAAAATGCACACTTATTTAAAGATTCTAGTAAATCGGGGTCAGTAACCATATTCGAATCCGAGGTCTTGTCAGAGCGGCCGACAAGACGGAAAGAATCTAAGAAAGGCGGGTCAGCTAGAGGAGTTCCAAGGTATCGGTATTGCGGAAGCTAAAGCTTTCCTGCCCTTGCTACTGCATAGAGAGGACTGAACTACGTGAATAATATGCGTAAATCCGCTCACAGAAAGCAGAGGAAGTGCGGAAATAGAGATGATATTGCCCCTACCTTATAGTTGCCGAGGGGCCCTAAATCTGAGAATCAAAGCAGAACAGTTCACAGGCCTGGTAATAGAAGTGGGCGGAAAAAGGAAAGCAAGAGTTACGTTTGTTCGGAAGTGAGCTAACTCTTCTCCGATAGATAGTGGTAGGTTTCCAAGGTCTATTCCTTGGCTTGGTTCGAACGCGGGTTGCTTACCGTTGATGTTCTCTGGGAAAGGCGGGTGGTGGGAAGGCCTTCACGATTCGCATCTTCCCGTCCAGCAAAGAAAGTGAAGGGGAGCGGACAGCGAGTTGGAGGACGCTGCAGAACCGCGTGATTGATCCATCTGCGCTATTCCCTAATTGAAGAAAGTTGTAAAGCCTTCACCCTACCATTTTTTTTTAAGAAAATGAAAGCTGCGCTCGTTTTTCTTATTAGCGGATGTTAATAATGAAATAAAAACATATATATATATTAGAAGAGAAGGCAATCCCCGTGGAATTCCTATCGATTTCCGATGGTCCATCTTTCTCGCTTTCGCTCTTTCTCCCAATCAGTCGCGAGGGTTCCGGGCATGAGAACGCAAGTGCCGGAATCAAACAAAAGGTCCGAACGTCCGAGGACGAAAGAGAAAATGCTCCGCGGGGAACCATCTAGGATAGCGTATTCGTGCCGGTTAGACGTCGGCCATGAAATCCATCACTATACCGAGCAAATCATGGGCATTCACATCTCGGTCAAAGGGAACTGTGCGCGATTCTCTCGTGAATCGCCTTCAGCAAGGTATGGCATTCAGGGCCAGGGAGAAATCTTTCTTCATAGATACAAGACATTCGTTGCTGATCTAAAAAAGATCTTCTCCCGTGGGCGTTAGCGGACGTTTTTCATTTTGAACTCGGTCTTTACTTCCCAAAGCAAAGGTTTTTTTTAGGTTACCTTTGGAAAGGCGCTAAACAGGCCTATAGGTTCGCCTTTACGCCTTTCTAATATAAGAAAAAGATCGAAATCGAATTAGCCAGATCGTCTGAAGCATGAACAGAATCGCCTTTGTTCTGAAGGCCGCGCGTACTCTTCTTCTATGAGCGAGACTACATCAAAATCTGCCACTCGTTGGGCGACGCCTTCTTTTCTATGAACAGCCCACCACTGAATGATGCACTTTCCAGTTTTCGCCTCCGACCCGATAAAAGACACGGTCAAGCCCTTACCCGCCTGAATGGAATTCATATCTCCTTTGTCTGGTCGAGAAGAGAGAAATAGCATAGAGAAGAAGACCTTTTGCCAGTGTTCGAACATGAAGCGTTGCACTCCTCACATGTACACTTGAGGAGCCCATTAGAAACATTAGCAGCAAAAGAGTTAGCCTTTAAGTGGTCGTTAGTCGTTTTAAGTCCATATAAATAGACATTCTTCTAGTCCATAGGAGGGGATATCTAGAGCCTTTCTTCCCGTGCTTATACCGAGGCAAGGTTCGATCCAACGAAATAGCTCGATCTTGCGTACCCGCTTCCGGACCTTTCGAACCATTGCTTCCAAACCCCCGTTTACCCCTGCAAAAGCTTAGGGGCCTTGGGTCGTGCTGGTCTTTCTTTCATAATAGGGCATTCTTGGTCATATCGGGCTTTAGTCATTCCCGAAGATCCCAGGTATCAAGCATTACCCACTTTTCTCGAGCCCTTATCGATACCTGCATTGAGCCAAGCTGCCGGACTCCACTTCCAAGCCCACCCGCAAACCCTAATACTCCAGTGGTGCTAGTCACAAACCCTATCAAGATCAAGAGCATTCATCTCAGGACAAGATCATTTTATATCCCACTTCTTGATTCGTACACAAACCCACCGTATCGCACCCGCCGTACCACCCTTAACCTTTCCAGGTCGCTTCCTACCCGTATTCGTCAAGAGCATTTCCAAGTCTTATTCTATTTGTCCTACTCTCTATTGATTGGTTAAACCTCAGAAGACCTTGAACTCAGAAACCTACTCCCCCTTTGCCTGTTTTAGCTCATCGTTGGTTAACCACTGGTATTAGTCAGTAGACTTATAGCCTTCAATTCAGTAGAGGAGAGAGTCTTCGATAGCTCTTTTGCACCATTCGTTGGTCCTTCAGAACCAAAGGAAGCTTTTGGCATTAGGCTGGACGGCGCTGTAATAGGAACGGCCTTCCACTATGTCTGCGGAAACCAGTCCGGCTTTTCACCTCCTGCGCAATTCTCTATTTCTGTGGGAAAAAGGGCTTTCTTCCCAAATGTCTTCGAGTTCGAGTTCGGCATAGCGGTCAGGCTTTTGGCCATGAGTCTGCAACTACGATCTAGGCTCTCCCGAGACCTGCCTCCCGGCGCGCATACGCATGATAAGTCAAGCTCTGGTTCTGGCATTCCTGTGGAGAACAGGAAAGCGTGTGAAGTAGGCGTCTCGTCCAAATCCAAATAGTCGTAGCCGGATGAGGTTTTTTTCACTTCCTTGATCTCTGTCCAGCAATTCACTATCCTCCTCCCGAGAGGGAAAATCATCAAGCAGTAAGTAAACGCGTATGGTTCAAGACCACTCCAGAATCTCCCGCATGTCCCGCTTTGATCGCAATTCTTTTATATCAAACCGGTCAATGTAGAGAAATCTTGGACATCCTCGAATGGGTTCACCAGGATCACTGGCAGTTCACCTGCCCCGCTTGCACCCGTTCTTTTTATTATTCTACCACCGAGCATCTCTTTTTCACAGCTTACCGTTGGTTTTTAAGGTTAAGGCTCTCGTCTCTTCTATATAGTAACGGATTTCTCTGGGCAATCTTCTATGTCTTTCATCTCCATCTCAAAAGTGATTAGCGTATTCCAAAGTAATTGAAAGTCCCCCTCCTAGCTACTTGAATACCAGGAAATCGAAAATGCGGAGACGTATAACATATGATTTTTTTCTCGATGGGAATTTCATACGAATTAAGCCACGGAGCGGTAACTAGAACAAGGAAGCTATTGGCAAGGTTCGAAACAGCTTGACCGGATCGTAACTCAAGCACAACTAGAGAAAACCCATGTGCCCAATACTTGATGTTATGACTCTAGCCCCATGTCGGCTTCATTGACGAGTCATGATGCTGCGATATAGGTCTTGCAGAGCCTCATCAAAGGAAGGAGTGGCTACTAGATAGACAAGGAGTTCCAATCGGAACTGAGATTCGGCTATCGGCCGGTATCAGTTGAAGTCAAAAAAGAAGAAAAGCCTTCCCCCAATCCATAATTGTCAGGTGAAAAGAAGATATATGACTGAGAGTCACGGGATTTTGAAAGCGCCGCATCTAGCTCAGCAGCTTCTTCAAAAGAGATGACGGATAAAGAGCGGTTACCACTTCACTTGTAGGCTCATTCACCCACTAGGCTAGGCCACGAGTTTGCTTTAACGAGTGCACGAGCAGAAGCTTAGATGTTCAAAAAAAGATTCTATTCTCCCACCCCCGCTAAACGCCCTTTAGTCAGTAAGTATGGTATTATGGTTAGAGACACTCTTGCCCTAGTCATAATAGCTCTTCATTAACCTTCCTGTACCGAAAGTGAATGTTGGAGAAAGAAGAAGACCAATCTCCCCTGTATGCAGCAGTGATAGTCAGTATAGATAGCAAGCCGGCCTTACCTTTAGCGGGATAGGGATGTCGCATATCGGGTGATATCTATCTGTATGAGAAAGAAAAGAGAACCGCACCTTATTAAGCCGAGGTCATAAAAAAAGAATAGAAAAAATCTTAGAAGAAATAGAAGGTAAAAACAAAGTATCCAAGGAAGGGGAAAGCTTTTTAATTCGGAGCACAGCTTACGCCTTCTATCACTGCACTATTCGGCAAGTAGTGCTGGGAAACCAGAGACCGGAAAAAGAGGCCCATGAATCAGACTGGGGTTTCGGACCCTAAGGACCAAAGAATTGACTCTTACGAAAGCGTATCAAAGAAAAGAGAAAGGGGCCTGGGGCTTTACGAACGAAGAAAAAAGAAAGCTTCGTAAAAAGGAGATCTTCTACGATGATCGGGTGTTCTTTATCTCCTTGAAGCTCATTTGGGGTTTGTCTGTCTAGGCATTTCACGAACTGCTCTTTCTATACGTAATTACTGTTCAAGGTTTTTGCGCCGCACTCGACCCCGAGTCCGCGGAGGTTGATTTACACCTCTTTTCTTTTCAATCAAGGCAGAAAATGGTTTTTCCTACTTATCTTTGCCTCTTGAGTGTCGACCTGGCCCCTTTTTTTTCCGTCTACCTAGGACTTTCCTTTTAGTTGGTGAGAGAAGCCCTTCTTCTCTCTTTTTATTGGTAAGGCAGGGGCAGACCTCTGTGCTAGCTTAGCTCGTTCCATTCTTGGATGGTCGATCTACTTACTAAGTAGTAAAAGGTCTTATCAGAGCGCTTGCCTTCTTCTTTCTTGCTATCTGGACTTCCCATCTCCTCTTCTGTCTTTCTAGTCCTTCTTTCTTTTCCTCGACTCTGGGCGGGCATGCATGTGGAAGGTGGAAACTTGGCAATCCGCCTTTTCGGTTGCTCTTTCGATGGCCTCGCTCGCTTTCAATCAACAACTAGAACCAGCTCGCTTTCACTCTTCTTTCCATGTCTGATTATGGCGTAGTGTAAGATTATATGTCAGAATTCAGGGCAAAAGCCAATTGATTTTTGCGGTCTCCTATTTTCCCAACCAGTTGGTCCGATCCTGTAAACCGATTCGACTAGCTTGAACGTTATGAACACTCCGGGCCATTCTTTTTCTGGACGTGATGCTCTGACAAGACCTCCTCATCAACAGAACTTGACATAGACGCCGCTGGGTGGTCTTTTCCTTGATGTGGAAATGGAGGAAGTGGGGCATCGTATCCAAGACTAGGGATTCACTCGAGACTTCCACTGGGAAGAAAGCAATTCCGATTTCTTTTGTTTTGCCACCTACCTATATATATGGAGAAGTTTCTAATGAGACTTTCATGTCTTAGTTCACATAGTAGAAGAGGTAGAGGGATTGCTTCTTGACTGAATTATATCCGAACAACTAGGCCACTTCTCTTACGATCACTGATGACTCAACCGCGAAGAATGAAAGAGTTGGGCACTCGACCCTCTTGTTGCGGATGACTACGCGGATGACTATACTTCCACTGCCAGACAAAACTAGTAAGAAAGATATGGAATCCGCTTTTCCCATAACTGCTTGACTCCCGGGCATCACTTGAAGTTTAAGCATAAGGCTCTTCAAGACCTGAACACAAGCACTCGTACGATTGATTCAATCAATAGGAGCTGTGCCTACTTCTTGCCTACTATATAGTGGCCCCTACGGATACGCCTGCCCCAAAGACTTCCACAGCACCAATTCCGACTACTTCTGCGTCTGCCACGTCTCTAACGAATTAGCTCTCGAGCTTTCAATGCGTCAGCCATTCCCGCGGGAGAAGAACAGACTAGGTTTTCTTTCTCTAAACAGATAGAGTTCCGGGATCAAATGAAGCCTAAGCCTGAGTTCAAGAACCTTGCGACTAAAGAAGAGTTTCATAAAATGCCTTTTGGCACTCACTCTCTATCATGTTCACTATCCCTGATAATAGATATACTAGGTATTATCCCCTCAGTCGCCGGGGGCTAGGTCCCCACCTGTTGTTCCTATGACATAAGCTACCTTACCTGATTCTGACATTCGACTTGAAAGAGAGTAGCTCGAAAGCGGCATACTTTCATTATCTGCTTTCCATGACCCGCTTGTGTGAAGTCAGTGATAGAGAGAAGGAAGAATCAGGCTATCGGAGTGGAGAATCAATAGGAGAGGTGAATCGATGTTTTACTTTAAAGAAGAAGTTGAATGTTGAAGGCGCCGCTCAGGTTTTTCAAATCCATTGCGTTGCCGCCCTTTTCTTGGTCGATAGGAGCCCGGGAGGCAAAAGCCAAGAACTATGTCGACCCCCACGCTTTTCAAGTCCAGTTCTTTTCCCCTCTCTTTCTTGTACTAGTCGAGGTATGGTCGGAAAGCCTCCTCTACCTACCTCTTCTCTTCCACTTGCCAGTCTTGAAAAAGGTGAGTGAAAAGCTTCATATGAGAAAAGCGGCTGAAACAAGAGGATGTCCCATCTCCGCTTAAAAGTGAAATGCTAATCTGGGAAACTGAAGAAGTGTAAAGCTTTGAAGAAGAAAGAACCGCAATTCCTCACTTATGAATAGATCTCTTTGCATTAGTTCGTCTGACTAGACTTAGATATTCATGTCATACTTAGGAGGGGACCCATATTGAGAATGGATTCGAAGACTTTCTCTTTATTTCGAAATAAGAGAAAACTCTTAAAGATTGAATTCATTGATCTAATGTACTCTTATTAGCCTATACTAATACAGTTTCGAGCCCTATTCCAGAGAAGTCAATTGGCCGGGGCGCGGGCATAGTGAAAAGGCCTCGCCGAAGCGGAGCATGTAGATCCTTGTGTCGAAGTGCAGCAAGGAAAGGAAGGTGAGTAACTAGCCAACAAAAATATGCATGCGGAGGAGACTATAAAGAAGTGTTCTATGGAAGATTGTCTTGCTGTGGACACGCCTGTGGATTGCAGCACTAGAATAAGTCAAGAAGGCGAGGGAAGACGTGTGAACCCGACTTATCTTATTACAAGAGTCTTGTGGGCTGCCTCAGATACTTGACCTGCACTAGACCAGATATACTGTTTGGAGTTGGCTTGGCGAGCAGGTATATGGAAACTCCATGGACTTCCCACTTACAGGCAGCAAAACGAATTCTTCGATATATCAATATCAAAGGGGCGATTGATTACAGACTCTTTTCTTCTTCAACTGAAAGAGTTGAGCTTGTTGGTTTTAGCGATAGGGATTGGGCAGGAAGTCTCGATGATCGCAAGAGGGGTTAGTATTTGATCTTAGTAATGGTCCTCAAAAAAGAAAGAAGTTCTTGCTTTATCAACTTGTGAAGCGGAGTCTATTGCTGCAGCTTCCTGTGTTTGTCATGGAGTATGGTTAAGGAGATGACTTCAAGAACTCTAATTGTTACAGGAAGGCCCCACTAAGATTTATGTGGACAACAAATTGGCAATCGCTCTTGCGAAAAACCCGGTTCACCACGAACGATCCAAGCATATCGATACTCGCTTCCATTTCATAAGAGAGTACGTCAAAGCTAAAAAAAGAAGTGGAAATGGTCCATGTCCATGTGAAATCAAGTGAGAAAGTTGCCAATATATTTACGAAGCCTGTGAAAGCTTCAGTTTTCCGACACTTGAGAGGGGTTCAAGGAGGAAGAAGTCGTCTTGGTATTGGATCCGCTCTTCTGTCATCATGAATTAGATTGTATTCGTCTTCTTTATTAAACTCCCAATTCTTAAGACCCCCTCTCGAATGAGTTCTACTATAGAAGCTTTCAACGTAGACCCGGGGACAAATCTTTCACTCACTGAGAAGTGAAAACCTGTGACTAGATCGTCCTGAAGACGGATGCGACGGGAAGAAGTGGCATTTGGAAGTGTTGCTGACTTAACATTTAGGTTTCGGCATAAGAAAGCTTGCACTGTGTTTTCGCACTTAGGCGCACAGCGTGCCATTGGTAATGATTCTACTACGGTGCCACAAATTCGCAAGCTGATCCTAAGTAATCGTTGTTGTTCATTGGATTCCGGAGGAACTACTTCGTTAGGATTGGGGAATTGCTGCGATTCTTCCTGAATAGCCTGGATTCTCCCGTCGAGAGTCATTTGAAAAGTCTTTCCTAAACTCTTCCGACTGAATAGGATAAAGCCTATAAAACAACGAGCTACTATCATTTCTTCATTATAGATTGAGATCTTCTTCGAACTTGATGCACAAATAGATAGAATAGCAGCAAATAGCATCTTTCTAGCCTGCATATTCGTGGAACAAGATCTCATTTAGAAAGCTTCTCTCTATCTTTCAGCAACTGAACGGGAAGTGGTTTAGGAAAGGACTTTAGAATCGGATGCGCTCGCCCAGCGAGAAAGGCCCTGACCCCGCCAACCAAGTCAAAATGAAAAAGAAAGAAGAGAACGAAAGGAGAACAGAACTTCGTATTTTGGTAATTCTCTAGGAGTCATCTTTAACCTTGAATGCTATTAATAAATTCGACAGCAATAGTCCCTCGGACTCGGAAAGTAATAACGAAAATGGCTAGCCCAATAGCGGATTCCGCAGCTGCCACCGTTAGAACCAATAAAGCAAATAATTGACCCATCATATCATCCAAAGAAACGGAAAAGACCAAAAAGTTCAAATTCACAGCTAATAACATTAATTCTATTGACATTAACATAATAAGAATATTTCGTCTATTAAGGAGGATTCCCCAAATACCTAAAAGAAAGATGATCATTGAAAATGTGAAATATTTGATAGGATCCATTTCGGAAACGTAGAATGTAAGAGAAATTCAAATGTTATAACTCCAGAAAGTCAGAAACGCTATGCAAAAAAAGACAAAGCCTAACTTGACTCTTTGTACCAGGTGAGGTCGCCTTGCTTAGTTAAGTCCAAGAATGGACCCAATATATGGCGAGCCGGGGCCCCGCTCGCGGAGATCTTGCTTAAGGAGAGTCAAAAACTGGAGTTCTGCCCTATCCCGTTTTTCCACGCTCCACCCCTTCTGTTTGTCCAGCATGTCCCGCTTTTCGTTAAAGAAGTCGAGAAGGGGGGAGTGGAATTCTCGTTCAAGGGCGGGATTCAAAAAGAATTAAAGCATCTTGTTTCAGTTCGCGGATTTGAAGATCCCTATTCTCAAAGGCCAATAAGCGGTTATACTCCTCCTGAGAGGGGCCAGAGCGGTTCTCATAGAGCTTAAGAAATCGTCAAAGAGAAATGGGCTCTTTGCCTTTTCTAGGATCAAAATTCTATTTACCCTTCTAGGCTCATATTTCTCCGAATAAGACCCTCGGGTTGCTGGGAAGGGCCTGCTCCATTTTCATGACGCGCTACCTCAGCGCTTGCCGAATTCACAGACCCATTTCAGGTTCGCACAAGAGTTCTTCGAGAATTCTCAGTTCCCCTCCCTCCAAGTCGAGGAGCCGGAGGGGGGGAAGAATGGGGAACTAAGTCTCCCCCCCAAATGAAAGGAGGAAAGACCCTAGCAGAGCAAAGCCCGCTGTTCCCAGATAAGTACGCCATAGAAAGAAAGAAAAAGAAAGAAGAAAGACTCTCATTATAGAAAGGAGTCGGTGTAAAAATAAAGAGCCTCTCTTTATTTTCTTTAAAAGTGGAAATAAAAAAAAACAAAAAGAAGATCCAAAATTGTCTAAGTGCTCTCCCCTCTTGGCTCAGTCTCATTGTCTATTTCGTAATCATTCGATTCCGCCCCTACTTCAATGAAAGCAAGGTCTTGAAGAGCCTCCGCTACCAGCCTTCTTAAGAGGTTCGGGAATGCCTAATACCTTAGCCTCAGACCCCGGCTATGAAGTGGAGACTGGGCAGCTTCGACTCACAGGTAAGAGGCAAAGACAACTTCCAGGCCTTTCCTAAGTCAATGTGTCCCTACATCGTGGAGGTGCTCAAGAAAGACAAGTGCTCGCTTTAGTTTCGATTGCCAGCACGCGCCTTTCAAAGGCATAGGCCAGAGGTGACTACTGACTTCCATGCTATGCACCATTCCTGGTCTTTCGAGACGTAATTCCTTTTTTTCCTTTTGAGGCGCATGATCAACTCACTGAGAAAAGGATGCATAAGATAGTTGCCCGGGCCTAAGGCTCTTCAAGACCTCCAGTTAGGCCCTGGTGCATTGAAGAGGTCTAAGACACGAACATCCGGACGCATCTGCTGCATGGTATACCACTGGAGGTACTTTCACTAACGGGTGACCCTGTCCTTATCTTTATATAGGCTTAATGAGGACCCCTGATTACATCTTCCACCGGAGGTGGAATACCTCGACTTCAGAGCATCCATGAGATAGGCCATCGCTTGACCATGGACGTTCGGATGAAGGGGACCTGACCTACCTATATATATTAAGTTTGATTTATGCCTTAGCTAGTGTATGGATTTCTATCACTCCACACTTCCCTTCCTACGTCACCCAGCTGTCGCCGACAACTCCGGGGGGACGGAGATTATTTGGATCAATCTGCCTTCTCCTGAGCCCTCCATATGATCCCTTTAGGTATCAGAAGGCCTTCTATCAGTTACAAGCCGACCTGGTGCTCATTGATTTGCACCGAGATGGGCGAGAAGGCGGGCTGGACTCGACCGCATATGTCGATCTGGCTTCCCGTCCTCAACCTCTCTTGTCTCCTCCCTTTTTGTCGCCGTCCGACTCACGCCAGCCAGAAGGCTCACTCTGTCCCGACCGGTCCGGCAAAGACGGCTAGGGCTCCATTAGACTTTCTCATGACTTTGTCTAAAAAAAGCTATAAGCGCTGTCATTCCTCCTTGTCTGATCGAGGAGAGCAATTGATCGATTTCATTCCTTATCTCTTCTTAAAGAGCCTTCGCCTATTGAAAGAGCGTGTCACGGGCCGAGCAAAGAGAAAAGTACAATCAAAGCATATGGCCCTAAGTGGAACATGGAAAGTGTGCCGATCCCCATCCTCTCGGCCAACGAGGTAAGATCCAGATCGTTACAATCATTCGTTTTACAAGTAGGCTCCGTCCTACTGGCTACTGGTGGATAGTTGCCCTAACCTTGACCCCGAGAACCTTTCGGGATCAGACTCTCTTCTTTGAAAGCTCATGGCTGGAGAAGGTCTTGTCAGAGCCACACACAGCTTCTTTCTTTTTATTGTTTAAAGGCTCTGCAAGACCTCACTGCTCACGAAGGGTGGGCTAGTAGCTAATGAAGGAAGTTGACTTGGTTATTTGATGGGAAGGAATATAAAAGGCTCTCGCCTAAGAAGTCAAGGTATTCGAAAAGGATAGAAGGGAATGGTCTTAGAATAAGCTAGTTGACACACTTATCTCATAGATAAGAATTCTTTGTATATTATTTGCACGCCTCTTCTGTTCTATTGATGTAGTGAGTGTAGTTAGTTAGAGGTGAACTATTAGTTAAGAGATAATTCATTGATTGCTTTGCAGCTGGTATAGTGGATGGATGAAGGCCCAAAGTTATGTGTGAAATCTCATAAGACTTTCCGATCCTGAAAGAAAGCAAAGAAAGGAGCTACTTTATTATGCACAAAATTCTTTCTTCGCTGTTGTCTTCTCGTGTTGTACATCTCGATGTTTTACCTTATTCTGGATCAAGGAGCAGGTCCTACCAATAGCCTGCAGATCAGTTCTATCCCGGGCCTCTCCCGAAACAAGAAGACAGGTATCGAATGTCACTTCTGGAAAGAATATACATGGGCATTCAAAGACGGTCAGAGAGTCGGGCGCTTTAGCTCTCTTCTTCCCCCGAAGACACCATTTCGATCTTATGAGAGCCACTTCTATCTCGGAAACCCTTGAATCAATTATCCGAGCAGCACCTATTGAAGCATCTTCTGTCATTGCAGACCAAAAATCATATTGATTCTACCCCCGCCCATTCAAGTTGCATAGGTGCAGATAGCCTGAACTCACTGGGGGCATATCCCACGATCATAAGTAAGATAGAGTCAATGTGCAGACAGGCAGTGCGAAGGTTCACTCCGAAACTCTTCCGATTGAAGCGGATGGCTCTGCAAGACCTGATGAGAATTCCGCTTCAGCACCAATTGTTGCCAATGAATCAAATTCGGGACCTCATACTATTGAAGCAAATGAAGACCATTCTCTGTCTTTAGCCACTGGTGCTGGGAAAAGAGGGTCCGTGAGAGAGTACAAGTCTATGTCCGCGTCAGAAGCTGCTTCGGGACCAGTCCCCGCTAATGCGGATGAATCTCCCGAAAATACATTTCTCTCTCTGCCACATCCATGAATTCAATGGTGATTGAATCCGTCAAGCCTTGACCACAGGGGAAAGATAAGCGCATATTCTGCTATCTCAGGATTCGCGTGTCATTCCATTTCATCGAGCCCACTGCCTTTGAACAATAGATCAAGGTAGAATAGGCCTCTTCGACTGCTCATGGGCTAAACAAGGGTAGTGCCAGAGAGACGGCAAAGCGAAGCAAAAAGCAAGAGCAAAGGATGAGATATCTGCTGCGGAAGCCCCTGCGCCTTAACTATAACTAGAATAAATGTGGGTTGGTGTAGTAAATAGGCTACTGCATTTTTCATTATTGGACCAAGGAATCAAACATCGGCTGTCTCCTCCTATCGAAGTAAACATGCAAAGGCTCTTCAAGACCTACTGTGAGAGCCCTTGAGCATTTGCTGGGCATGTTATTTGACGGGTTGATAAAAAGAAAAAGGGAACTTATTCTTTAAATAAAGAAAAAAAGGTGGACGGGGTAAGGTCTTTCAGAGCCTACATTGGCATATGGTTTTTACAACTAGGAAGCAAGATAAAAGGGGATCCTTTCTTATGATCTCTCCGGCCATCGAACCCCACTTCACTCCCACCACTTGAAGCCGGCTGCTCATGAGCTGCTTTGAAAAGCAAGACATTGGTTAATAATCCCGTGTCACTCGTTCGGATCACTAGCAATTAACTGCCCCTTCGATGTAAATAGCTTTGAGGCCTATTCGTGATAACTCAGAAGACAGATGGAAAGCACTCAAAGAGGGGACCGATTCAGAAGTAAGAAGGGGGCCGATCAACTGAACTAGACCAAGCCAAGAGGAGCTGCACCGACGCCTACGCGCCGACCAAAGCTATACACTAAGAAATAAGAAAAAGGCAAGCATAACTCTAAGAGGGCGAGAGCACCTCCACAAGAGCAGTAGCCAAGCTAAATAGGGAAAGCGAGCCATAGACTTTTGAAGAATCTCTGTCCCCTAGTGAAAGAACCAGAAGCGATCAGCTTGGTCTGAGATGTCAAATCAGGGCGTTAAGCACCTTTTCCTGCTATTTACTTCTGGACCAGCCAGATTCACTTTTCTAAGAAAATCTTCTGTATGGCGAGAGGTAGCCTTAATTATGATGGTGAAATCCCTGTCTTTGAGTTTGAACTTCCTCCGTTCGCGAGCTCTTTGGCTATCCAAATCGGCTCTTCGACTGAGAGGCCGAAGCCCAGATTGCTCTCCGGCTGAAATCGCGGGTCAAGCTTCATTCCTTCCTTGTGATGCAAGGGCGGTATAGGACTGGCTCTTCAAGACCTCACCACTTTCTACCTAGCGAAGGGAAGAAAGCGCAGCGACCTGGCCACACAAAGGATCAGAAGAATATTACGGTGTCCATAAGGTTTTTGCAATTCTTGTGATAGCAATGTTGAGTTTTGGGTTCCTTAAAAAATGACATATATTACAGCCTTTTTGTACATTGATCTCTAATTCTTTGATTCCTCGTGGTTGACCCCCTATTAACCATTTGAGGAATCCATATATATTATGAAGCGTCGATTCTTTTTTGAATCTCTGTACCTTGATGTTATAGCTGGACAGAAGAAAGTGAGGCATTGCCCAACGCCGGTCTCAGCCTATTTTCTTTTTCTCGATCAGAACCTGCCCCAGTCGCTCGGGCCAAGTGACTAGGACCCATCAAATCAGAGACCTACGGTCACAGGTTATAAAGGAAAAGGGTCGGCGCACCTGGTTCTTCCAATCTTCGCGAACTAGCTGTGTAATGGAGATGGAATTGGGGGCTCAAAGGCCCCGACGCGCTCTCTAAAACAATATGACCTTTCGTACCTTCTTTCACTTTTGAGTGAACAAAAGAATCGGCCTGGTGGGGACACTTATGTAATTCTGAGCTTTTGTTGAAGCGCTCATATACACTTCCTTCTGTGAAAGACCTTCTGAACTGGAATCATGAATTGGATTCGAACCAATATCTCAGCGCGACTTTCCCTTTAGCCGAAGGTTTGGTGCTGAAGGAGCAGTCGATGGTCGATAAGTGCATGGGTAAAGCCACCAATCAGTCATTCAATCAGACATTGGAAATAGAAGGAACAGCCGATCAATATGTCTTCCCCCCTATTAAGTAAGTGAAACTACGATCCTAGTTAGCCTACGAATTAATAGTACATTAACTCTAAAAATAATGTATAGTACTAGCACTATTACTAGAAGACTATTCCTTCTTCAATCTTCTTATGGTATATGTACTTCAAGCGTTATGCTGTCTGATCATCAGAAGAAAGGTGGTCATTTACCTATATTGAGTAGTTCTCCTCCCAGGCAATGCGATGGTCTAGAATGTTTTCCAGATGTTATGGGGTATGAGAGTTATGATGGTCCCAAACCTATCTCTAAAGGGTCCCCTCTCGAAAAAGGGATAACAGGTGGAGAATTTACACAACAAAACCCTACTCACACTCGTTCTAATTCATCTACTACTAGTCCCACTTCTCGTAATAGTTGTATTCATAGTCTTTATAGTTCTATATCTTCTATCTTCTCTACTCTTTCAGACCCTTATTCTTTCTTTACTCAAAGCAAAGTACCTGATCCTATGAGAGTGAAAGAATCAATGTATGGCATACGACGGATAAAGCATCCCCCTGCCTCTTATGGTCTAATTCCTGCTTACTTGGACCGGCAGGGGAGTTCACTCTTACCCGGGGCGAAGAGAAAACAGAGCGGGGCCCAATTCTTCGCTAGTTGTTAGCTGGGCAAGGGCCTACGACCCGAGTGGGGCTGACCAACTCCCTAAGCAAGCCCACTCTGCAGTGATCTTTGATAAAGCCCTAGATGAGCCAGCTCAAGATCCTTCCTCATCTGCCTCCTGCATCTATTTCCGACACAATGTACTTCAGCTCGGAAAGGTCTCTGCCAGAAGCGAAAGTTTCAACCGGCTTATCAAACTCAGGCAACTTCAGCACCGGCTCAATCACCATCGCCATCTTCAAACCGTCAAAAGCCTTTTGACAAGCTTCAGACTAGTTCTAACCCCGATCCATCACCAGAGTCAATTCGTACACTCAATTTATAGTATAAAAGGCCCTTCCCTTAATGAAAAGCCCCCATTTTCAAGCTATTTGCAAATCGGACGGGCGCTCTTCAGCTCCTTGTTCTTGGGTGGGTTAGTTATCTCTCCAGCTTCTTTCTGAGGGATTCGGTAGTTGAATGAGAATTGGGTTCGTTTTCCTTCCATCGCTTTAGTATCTTTGCTTGTAACCGAGCCATGGGACCATTCTGAGGCTCTGACAAGACCTCGTCGGCAGCCCGGCACGTACAAGAGGCAAAGAGAAATGGGAATGTCAACACCATCAGTAACACTCAAAAGTTGGCGATAGGCCTCAGAGAACTAACTGGGAATAGGCCGAAAAGACCATCCAGGACTAATTGGGATTCGGATGCTATCAAAGAGACCGAACCTTACGAATAAGAAGGTGCTCCAATAGCCTTTTGTAGTAAGCCTAGCCTCAGCTACCAATATCAATTGATTGAAAGGAAGTGGAAGCAAGAGCATCAACTTGATAATGGCTAGAAAGAATGCGCTTTCGAGCCTCCTACCGCTCTTGACAACCTAAGAGGGAAAAGCCTCAATCACAGATGTAGGAGAGGGTCCGAAGGAGGCTCATTCAATGAGAGACTGGGAATTCACCGATGAGAGAATAGACTAATTACGAAACAAATACTGTTGTGTAGATTCACCGAAGAAAGCAAATCCAGGACTGGTAGAAAAGAAGCTCGGAACTCACTTCAGTTGGCATGCCTTACCCTATTCCCTCTGAAGTAGGCTCTGATTCAGTATGGATAGCCTGGCATAGGGAGAGGGGAGGGAGGCGACCGGTCCTTATGGAAGGGGGGATTGTTAGACCGTTTAGCTCGCTTGGAGAAAGAATACAAGATCGCAAGCGAATCAGTCAAATAGGAGAAAGAGGAAGAAAGCCTATTAGATAGAGTAGTTCTCCAAAGCATATTCGAGTACTCCTACTTTCAAAAAATGGAAAAAGCCTGGGCGCGACCGCGAAAGTCCATGAGCTCTAGGTAATTGAATATGGGCTCGACTCCCTTTACCGGTATTACGCCATCCTCACTTTCGGAGTTTAGCGTACCGTGTGAGAAATCGTATACCCTAGCGGCCCTTTACTTGAGAATTCCCGCTTGACCGGTTTAGCTGTCCTTATCCGGTTATGTACGTACCGTTCCTCTTAAGCGTGGCCAGGAGTGCTTAATAGCGGAACCTCTGTCCTGGTGTATGATGACCGTGACTAGACCGACCGGCCCTGCTGTCCTATATACCGTGAGGGCAGTTCAACAGATGGGGTTTGGTAATGTGCCTGAATCCGGGAGACCATGGCATCTCTATCTGGCTGGCGGCTGTACGTTGGTATCGCGATATGCCGGGACGGCTGGTCTGGTGATTGAGACCGCGATCTCAAGTAGTCCACTATTGGTCCTAATCTTTTAAATCATGTTCCGTGTACCGAGACTTCCTTTATCGAGGATCCCATTTCCTAACAAGGGAAATGGTCCGCCCCAAGGGGACGTTTTAAGAAAGGCGGGATGGGAAGGGTCTTTTGAAAGAACGTTAAGCGCTCACCTAAGTGTCTCGCGCAGTCTTTCTTTTTCGTACAGGTCTTGCAGAGCCTGATGAAATAGATGTATATACAGGCGAGCTACTACTACTCGAACTACCCGAGACAGAACCAGACTTTCGTAGGTTCTCCGGTCTCTGTCTCCACTGCCCAAGGCCTGTAAAAAATCTTTCACAGTTTACCGTAACGTTGTATCATTAAGAGAAATTTGCCTATCTGGGGCGACTTCCCTCTTAGTCGATCGGGCAGAAGGTTTTCCTAACTAAAAGCCGGTCAAAGAAAGCCAAGCTAAAGCTTCCCTACTACTGCTTATGCTGGAAATCTCTCAACACCGTCAATCCACTCTCAATAGATGGCTGTCCCTTAAACAAAACAGTATGAAAAGGTGGTAGGTAGAAGGATTTCCTTCGCACCTTCTAAGGCTATAGGCTTGCTTCTTTCAACGACCGCCAACTCTACTGAATTACTGACAGCAAACGAGCAAAAGACTTGACCCGAGTAGGAGGGAAATGCAACGAGCACTAGCGCGCTTCGGCCTTCGAGCCTACGCTTGCTTTACGCGAGCAATGAGGATGCGCCTTACTTTAGCTTTAGGTTTGAGCTCTTGGAGTTGCTTGTTTGCTTGTTGGGAGTCTGCTCTTTCCTATGCTTGTCTTTCTTAGCGATCGAACCATCTCGAAAGCACTAGGATCCGGATCTGTCTTATTGACCTTTAGACTTTGGCCCGCGAAACCATATGATAATGTAGAGTAGGCTAGGCTTTCCGATGAACATCTTAAGTGTTTTATTCAACCAAACCAAGACTGATTCAAGCACTCCCCTGCTCTTCTCTACTTCACTTCTGGTAATATCAGGGTCTTCAAGAGTTAGCTTGGCTTTCTTTGACCGCTTGCTTTCCCAGTAAAGACCTGCTCCTTATTGTGCGACCTCCCTTCCTTGGCTTCGAACTACCCGCCTTGCTTCCGCTTCTCTGACTCTAGAAATTACCGCCCTTCTCTTTTATAGAAAACTCTTTAAACCTTAGCGGTCTCAACTCAACCAGTAAACTCGTAAACACCTGATCTTCCTTCCCGCGATTCTCTTTCCTCCTTTATAGTCAACTCCCTTTCTTCTTCTACTTACAAGTAAAGAAGCTTAACGCCCTTCTAGTAAGAATTTCATGCTTTGCCGACATGTAATGCTTTTATCTGATTTAGAATTATGACTGGGGAAATGACGTAAGAGAAGATATAGAGTGCTCACTCTCTTTTCCCAGGCCGGATCGATTAGGCTACTTTAAGAAGCTAAAAGCAAACAGACCATTTCTCTATATGCTTTCGTTGAGCTACGTAACCTATCTACCTATCAACCTTAGCCCCTTTTCCTCTTCTTCTTAGATTGTTCTGGTCCTGTAATTAAAGGAAGAGCTTCTAATTGTAAAGAACAAAGAACGAGACTTCCTGACAGCCCTAGAAGAAGACGAGAGCTTTCTTCTATTACGAAAAAAGGCTATCTTCCTCTTGCATTTGAGAAAGGGAACGAAGGCTCTGTAAGAGTCACAAAAAGTGCTCACTCTTCATTTTTATGATGCTTTCATTCCTATTGTCGACTCCTGGTTGCCATAGTTGTTGTACGAGTAATATGAGGCTACGAAGTAGTCGAATAGGCTCTTAAGCTAAAGCTTTCCTTCTTACAGGGGGGATAGATCTTTTATTGTTGGAAGCTCTCTCTGTCGCACTAAAGGCTGCTTGCTAGGTGCTATGTTAATTGCCTCTTTCACCCTCGGAGGGGTTTCCTTCGCTCTGGTTCAAACTCCTCTATGAATGTCTTTGAATCTATCATCCATGACAAGGGGTAGTACGGATTTGCGCCATACTATTCTACTGCTGGCCTAGGCGCTTTGCTTTCATAGAGTGACCACTACCTCCACTACGGACCTTCTCGGCACCACTAAGGAAATCAATACATTCTCCCACTGCCGCCTGTCCTACTATAAAAGGGAGTCAAGCTAGAAAAGAGATCTAAAAAATCATCCTTGCCTCTTATTTGACTTTTAGCTGCCTCTCCACAATGCACAATGACTTTCGCTTCCCCCCAAAAAGATCTTAAGAGAAGAAGGGCATGAAAGTATCCGGTAGAAAGAAAGGGAACAATCCGAGCATGCAACATCAGAGAGGTAGGCCCACTCATCTGCATTTTCATTAGTCAAAAGTGCTCACGGCTCTCGTACAGCTGGTACATTTCCCTTCCCTTATCCTTTATGGGAGGCCTAATTGCTTATTGCTTGCTGAAATGAATTACACCTGTTTGTGGCCCGTTGAGGTGGTCAGCCTTAGCTAGCGGGGCCATTACGAGAGCGAGAGGAGGGCGCTTTAGCTCTCGCGCCATGTGCCACTCATGTGTGCCCTCATCTGGATTCTAATTTCATTCACAATCCTGGATGCCATCTCGATCGACGGTTGACTATCGATGACAGCCAAACGGAGACTGAATGACTTGCGAAAAAGGGACCACTTTCGAGTTGCAGGCGAGTCTCTCTAATTGAATAAGATATCCCTCTCTGAGATCATACATATGATTCTTCCCGTTCCTCTTATATTGATTTTGGCTACCTACGGATATAAAAGAGAAAGTAGGGATTATGACTCCTGGAATTGCTCTCTTTCTACAGGCTACCAAGACTAAGAGCCCTCCTATGATGAGGAAGCAAAAGTCAGTATGCATTCCGAGGTTGCAATGGCGAAGTCCGATGTCGAGAATGTTGATGATAGAGGTAGAGTCTCAGACTTCTCACCTCAGAAAGGGATGATGAAATCCAAAAAGACAAGGCCCTTAGCTTACACTACCAGCCCAATACAAACAAAGAAGAAGGAAGCACGAAGGGCTTGGGCTTTCCGTTGGTCCTATACACGAAAGACGAAAGAGCTAGTTAAACGGTTGTTTTTGCCCCTCTGCTTATTCCACACACACCCTGGAGAGATGTGAGTATGAACGCTACGCACCTTGCTCTTCTCTGTTTAGGAGTTGCATTGGAGGTAAGAAAGCCTGCTTATTTTCTCTTTCGTTTCGCCTGGCTCTTCCCTCTTTCGTGAATGCATAGTGGCTAAGCCTACTTTTCTTTCTAAGAAAGTCCTTTCCAGGATCGAGCGTAATAAGTGTAACGTGTTTACCAGCAGGACTAACTATTATTTCAAGTAAAGGTGTCTACCAGTCTTACTTAGTTGTATTCATTCTGTCCTAATCAAAAAGATCGACTTCTCTAGGGCTCCTTCTCATGAAGAAACTGTCTGCTTAAGACAGTCGAGCGTGATAGGCTTGCAAAGCATAGGCTACGCAGCCTTGTTCACCGGAAAAGCATAAGATCCTTGATTGAAAGGGAGTTTTGTTTACCAGACAGCTTACTGTTCCGGGAAAGCGAGAGATCTCATTGTCCGAGAAATGCTATCTCCTCTAGCGGGATCAGACTTTCCACAAGATAGCATCCCGTAATAAGGTCTTGTCAGAGCCTTAGTCTACCCGAAGGAAAGTCAAGAGATAAAGTTGCTACTGGTAAATTGCGTATTTCTCATCTTTAGACTTCTGACCAACTTGCCGATTCACTTACTAAGCCGCCGGCACTTTCAAACTCATCGGAACAAGTCCTCAATGGCCAGCCGGGAGCATGATTCAATTCTAAGCTAAACCCATTCAACTGCAGTAAAAAGGTCTGAGCCCTGCGTTGATAGAAAGAGCGCTCTTTTCATGAAACTAGAAATATCGTAATAGAAGAAAGTATAGAAAAGACACTCCTCTTTAGTTATGGAGCGAATCAAGAAAGCGGCAGGCCCATAGTACTTTCCACTCGTGCACCGAAATGGGGCCGGAGAGTCGGTAACCTTCGCCCGCCTACGATCCTTCCATGACTAGAGCGTAATTTTCTCCTTTTTTCATGTGGCTACTTAATTTCAAAAGAAAGGCGGCAACACAGGCAAATCTAAAGCAGTTTTTATTGGCCCTTTCTTTATTCGACAGTTCGGAAATCAAACTTCTGCCAGGCCTCAGATCGAAGAAAAGAGCAAAGGGAGGTTTATATACGATACGATCTTTTGAAAGAGTGAGGAGATCAAATCTTTCGTCTACCCCGACATCGACATCTGACATTCAGAGGAGAGAACAGTCAATGACTGCCAAGGGGTGAAGTAAAGCCGAGTGACTCATAAGAAAGAGAGAATTTAGCTCGGTATTCACTCAAGAAGAACGGCAGTCCCGGGAATGCACATAACGTAGCAGACCCGGAGGGAAGAGAGAAGCAGCCTAGCAACAGGAACTCTTTAGCAAGTAGAGAATGCTTTAGCTGCAGAGTCCCCTAGCCCTAGTGGTTCGGTAGTTGACTTCCTTTCTTCTGTCAATAGTGAGTATTTTGCTTTCTTCTGAGAAAGGGTACTCAGAAAAACCTACCTCTAAGGCCGAATTGAACAGCGATAGAAGAACCCTAGCTGCCTAACTACCAGCTTCTAGCTCCTAAGTGTGAACATCCCGTAAGGCTATCAATTCACACAGCTTTACAAAAAAACAAACTCTCCCGGCGATAAAAAAGCATTTGATTAAATCATTACTTACTAGAATAGGGGGGAGATTCGTCAATGGATGAGATCGGCTGGATAACTTCACTCTCCCTTCACCCCGCTACAAAGGCGCGCACTGAGACTGGTCCTGTTTAAGGTCCTCGCCCACGAAGGGATCGTATTCAATAGTGCCTTACTGATCAATCTTCTGTCGACCTATTGATAGGTATCCCCAACATCTTCTGATACACTTCTCCAGCGGAAACGACTTTGTTTTGTAGGGGCGGAGAGGCTTTCCCACAGGCAGATGTATGTTAGGCTCGTCTCTAGGCTTCCACTGGCCGTGCTGGTTTTGGCATCTCCAAAAGATGCTGACTTCCGACTTCTTCATAGATTTGGATTTGCTCATGCAAAGATGGTGTCCGTGTAGCTAAGGCGGTCGAATACGGGTCGAAGGGCAGTGCGATCTTTGCCCAGTACGTCATATTCCCGATAGGCTATTGATCTACGTTGTCATGTTGTAACGCCGGGTTCGAGACCAGGGATCTATAGCAGATCTTCCAGCAAGCGTAGGGCAGAGTCAAGGCTCCATCCCCCGAATAGCACTACTGAATTCCCAAGGGACACCATAATAGATTACTAGACGGAACGGGATAAGTAGCGCTAATCGTGAAAGAGGTAGCACCTGATGAGACCTATGTTGCATACGCAGGGGTTCGAGATCTCTGTTCCTTAGGGAAACGCAGGTTGAAGACGACACCCTAACGGGACCATTGCCGCAGTATACCTTGGGGACGAAAGACTGACGGTACCCTTTAGCTGTTGATGGAGGGCGCAGTCATTAAATAGTGAATCAATATTCATTCAATAGCTGCTCGCAGACTACCTGTTGCTAAACGGTAGAAGACCTTGTTCTTGTTCGAGTTGTTTGTTGAAAGCAAAGGAGGTTAAACTACATTCCGTCTTCGGCTTCTTCACGAAGCGTTCAGCTCCCACATAAAAGGAGTGAATGCAGACAGCTTGAGATCTCACTTCTAAAGCTTTCATTTATCTTCTTAGCCACCACACCAAGATCAAATGAGAGACCACTAGTTGCATTTCTCATAGACTAAGGTTGGACCACTGCCGGAGAGAAAGGCTGACCCTATCAAAAACCCTTAGCACAATAAGAGGTGGGCTTAAAAGAGCGTCTTTTAGTAAGGCCTTGCCGAGCCTTAATCAGTCGTGAGATTAGGCGTTTAGAGATCGACACTGAGTTAGTAAAGAACTTTGAATCACTAAAGTGCTGCTTGCTTTTCCAGAGGCCCCTTGAATTGAGTTCTCCTTTCGACTATTGTTTCTTTGTCACTTCTTGGAAATCACGAAGAGGATTTCCGGACTGGACGGAGGGGCTTCAACTCACTTGACCGATAGGGAGAAAGAGCTCTCCTTAGTAATATGATGAGCTATCCCCAACTCTTTCTATATTCGGAAATAACTAGACATCACACCAGACCGGCCGGAAAGGGAAAAGTCTATCCTTGCCTTGTCCGTAGCAGTAAACTGCCTGCTCTCAGGTCTTATTTGTCCCCTCTATAACAGAAAGCAGAAGCAAGGCGCACTCAATCAAAGCTGCCTTTAACACCCGCTCCTTCTTGCATTCCGACAAGCATTCCATCGAAGCAAAGGCAAGAGCCCTTCTTGGCAGAAGAAGATAGAGAGAGCTCTTCCCCCTCATTCTGTATCGGGCTTAGAGTTTAGCCATAAGAAGGGGGTCCTTCTCGGTATTGAACAAGGGCCCTTCGCTTCGGAACTGCTCAAGATGCACGATGTATTCTTCTAGCGAGCGGCGAAGAGTTCGGCTTGGAAAGCGAATCCAATGCCAAAGGGGAAGGAGCACGGATTGCCGCTGCCTTCTTTGTTAATGTTACGGCCCCCCTTGAATATTGATTTGACCTCTCGCCTCGAATATTGAAAGTCGAAAATGGAAAATAAATGAAAGAAAGATTCCTAGCTTATTCTTGAGTTTGATCAAATTCACCAGGAGGCGCAGTTTGACTATTCATTCGGGGAAGATGCGTATAGTACCGGTCAGAAGATCAAAGAGGAACTCACCCCAAAAAGCCAACGTCCTTCTGTTTTTCGTAGTAGATTCTCTTCCCCTGAACCTGCCGCTGGGCCAAAGACTTGCTTACTGGCGAAACCCCTATCTATTAGCTCTTTCTTCCAGAACAGCTTTTTGGTGCTTATTATGATCATTTCATTCTCTTAGAGTACCCGACCGACGTGATCAAAGCACTTCCTTAGCTTCTCACGTGAGCGTATAATCGATCTTTTTCTTTTTCATTCATACCCCTAACTAACTATTAAGACAACAAAATCCATATTCTTTCTCAACTCCTCCATTTCGGCAGTCAAATCTTTTTTCTTTAAGGCCGGTAGGGGTCGGTTTCGGGTCCTGCCCCAGGTTCGAACAGCTCTTTCTTTTTAAGCGACATTGCCTATTATGAGAGACTTCGTGACGACGAGCAACTCTCTATCTACTGAAGCTCCTTCCTATTAAGATTATAAATTCCTACCAACGTACTATTTCTTACTTTCCTGGCTCGCTATCCGGATTACCAGTTTAGACTTCCGCTTTCCTTAAAGCATTTCTTTGACCGAGAGTGAACCGTTCGAGTAGGTGCTAATTCGCTTCTCCTTGAGAGAGGAGTTGAACCAGAGTGCCCACTTTCTTTGTTGTTTAGTCTTAGCACGTGTAGTGACCTCCGGAACTCTGGATTTGAAATACCTTTGCCGTCTCGTTAAGTGGCCTTGAGCCTTAATTCTGGCACAAGAGATAGTCAGACTGTCTCTTCTCTTCTAAGGTGTGGGCTTGCAAGAATTAAGTAGTAATAAGTCCTCGAATCGGGAAATGAGCTAGCGGAAAGATTTTTATAACCTGAAGTCTCTTTCATGAGCTCAGCTTTAGTGCCACGTTCAAGCTCAAAGCAGGGAAAGGCGGGTATGAACTCATACTAGTTAGCCTGGATTGGCACCTCTTCTCGGAAAGATTCCACTCGATCTAACTCAAAAAAAATGAATCTTTCACTGGATAAGGAAGAGTAAGGTTAGCAAGTCCTCAAGCAGCTTCTAGCACCTAATCAAATCCTTTAGAGTCACCTAACTTCCAAGCATGCATGAGATTCTATCTTATATAGAAAATGCACTTAAGCTGTAATAATAAGATCAAAAGTATCATTCTATTTCCAGCTAAGAAAGCATGTTGAATGATCTAGCTTCCCAAACGAGCTCACAAGCGAGTGGAACGGAGTAAACAAGAAATAGAAATAGAGCATAGAAGTGGAATATCTTCTATTTACGTGCTAGTGATTGAGCTGGTCTTGCAGAGCCTTTACTTACAGTCGAGCTCTATTAACATAGACCCTATAGCTTAGTTCGAGTAACTACGTGCCTTTAGCTCTAGTTCAGTTACACTTATTAACACGAAGGCTAGTGCTAGTTGAGATCAGGGACGGACTCTAACTGCCCCGCTGGCCGGAGGTATACCTATGTGTATATAGATTGAGTCAATTTACACAAACAGAAGGGGCCTATTGATCTTGACCAGCCTCGACAGGTTCCACAGCATTTGTAATTCATTTCAGTTGCAGAAGTATGGTAGAAGTTTGTGCAACTGCAGGCTCGGCTTAGTAGGTAGCAGTCCCCTAGGTCAGACTTTGAGTTTGATTTTTTTCCGGTACGTAGTTCTCGACTGTAAAGGAGAGGATGGAAGACTTAGCAACTTAGCAATTACGTAAGCTTTTGAATTACAAGTCATTCTTACGGCTTTGGAATACCATATAGTTGCAAGCAAGAGCAGAGCGAAGGTTCGGAGATCTCGAGCGAAGCAACCACTAGTCGCCCTTAGTGCTCCAAAAACCCTTTCGCTTGCGTGAGCAACGGCCCCTAGCGCCCAGAGCAAGCGCCTTTAGTGTTCCCGACCGCCTGCCTTTCGGCCTTTGCGTTCCAAACAACCAGTAGTGTGACCGATCTGTGTTCAAAACAACCGATGACGCTAGCGACGAGGCCCCCTAACGTTAATAGCAGAGACCCGCCTCGGACAACTAAGTGAACCGGACAACCGGGACAGGAGCTGAAAGCCACTTCCTTCAACCAAGAATCAACTCCACGTTGTGCGTTAGTCGGTCGATATGGAATATCTCCTCGTTCAGCAGATAGAAACCCTACCTATGCAAGATTGAATGCAGTGCTGCTTGGACAACATCATTGCATTTAGTATAGTCAGCTAGGAAGCACCAAGTCATACTGGGAATGCTGTTCCACACATTGGCTCAATTCTACCTTCCACATCCCCTTCATTACAAGGCCCAGCTGATAGGTGGCCAGAGAGGACATGCAAACTTTCAAAAGAAATGTGAGAGAGAGGTGATATTCAAAAAAATAATAAGTGCTATCTGTTGATGAAATGCCATTGCCCCTCTACAGCACAGCAAGAGAAGAAAAAAAGGCTAGGTAAAAGCACAAGGATGAATGCCTTTGGTCCTCTGATAGTCCGATTCGTACATCAAATAATTCATGTAGTAGATCATCTAGTGATTGGTCAATAACATTCGAGTTACATGATTGATCTGCAAGGAAGAATCAATACGATTAGACAGGGCTTTTGACTTCTTAAGCTAGAGCTAACTACCTTCCGTCTTCGCCTAGAAAAGCTAAACGCCCTTGAGTCGAATGAGCTGCTTCATAACCATTTTCTTTCAAGAGGGAATGCTTTAAGGCTTTCTTTGACAGGCGGGGTTATAGAATCTTTCTTGCTTTCCTCTTTCTACCATTTCTTTCTCCCCTGGCACTGCCCATGTCCCTAATCTCTTTCTTTGGTTTAGGTTAAAAACTCTGCTTTCCCGACCGGGTCCAATTTCCGTTGTTCCGTCAGTTTGAAGAGTTTGGAACCCCAGGGTCCGAAGGAGACTTGTTTCTGTGTGGAAAAGATCGAAGACCTACCATGGTTGAAGAAAGGACTGCTTTGCCAGCTGTTCCAGTATTTGCTTGACCCCTATCGTCAATCAATAGTCAGACCAGACTGGCTAGAAGCTTCCGGAGAAGAGTCACTCTACACTCTAAGAGTAAGCGGTAAGCCGATAGTCGGGTAATTCATTTGATGAATAAGACGTTCTCCTCGCTTGATAGATGCGGGAAGGCTTTCTAGGCGGGCCCATCGAAGTTAGAGAAAGGCTTTAGAAAGACCTTCATCCAATAAAAAGATATGGAATATGGTATTGTCCTTCCAAGCTAAAATAACGAGTTCTTATTGCAGCAGGATTGTAGCGGTTGGCTTTCATGCAGGTAGCCGTAGCTTGAAGACGAGGGGCGGTGTGGTGTAAGGGTTATGGCGAGTCAAGCAATGATCGGAGAGGGAAGCTTATAGGCTAGCTAGGTTTTCTTTTTCACTGGCTTATGGTCTAAGGGTACCCTTTCCGCCTAACCATTGTTTAGAAAGTAAAAACAAGAATTCTGAAATTGTTTAGACTCCTCTTCGACTTCACTTTGTCTTCGTTTAGTCCAGTTCAAAGTTGAGTGCAGCCATAGGACAATGGCATTTTCTGATCTACCTTTAGCTAAGAAAATGAAAACTTTTACAAAAGCCCGTATTTCGCGACTGTAACAAATGCTTATCCAGTGCAAATCATTTATCCTACGCACGACGTCAACAAAACGAGGCATGAGAACCAAAGCGCAGGCAGGGGGGCAACTACTAATTATTAACCCAGTTGGGACTTTCAAGCAAGCCTTGCGAAGGCAGCCCCCTTTCTCGCGCATCAAAGACTTCATTTCCCGCAAGTGACCAACCGAAGCCATGCAATTTCTTATATTATAAAAGGAGTGCTAGAATGTCTTTTCAATTGTAGGGGCGCGTTAGCGCTAATATAAAGCAAAGGGCTTTTTCAGCTGGATCCAGAACGAATAGGAGATATATCAGTACGCCATCCACGGGACACCTTTCGTAGTGAGGGAAGCTTTAGCTTCTGTTTTTAGGTTGACGAGCTACTTTAGTTTAGTTTCCGAAAAAAGCATAAAGCCCGGTATTTTCGTAAACGTAAAAGAGGGACTTGAGTGACTCACCCTAATCAATAAGCGGGAGCAGGTATCGAGTGTTGTGAGGGCTTTTATTTGCGCGTTAAGGGCAGTTTCTGTTATAGCACTAGGAATCGGTGCCGTTAGTCTAAGCTAAAACAGAGGGGCTTTGGAATCCATTCCGTATTCCGTACGCTAGGAAGTCGATCTGAACTGTAATTATAGCCTTCGCTTGAACCGAAGAGAGCGATGCGAACAGTTCAGGAGGCCGCAGATCAAACCCTTAGTTCAGTGCCGGGTTTCATAAGTACTCTCGGTCAATCATATCATTCTCCAGACGGGATGGGGTGTAGGCACGTTTATTGGAGCAGTTGGGAAGAACACCGGCCTCTTTCTTTTTGAAATCGTTAGAAAAAGGAGCTTGGTCAGCCATGTTCCCTACGTACCCTCTCGTTATTCCCATGATTCCCCGTTGCACCTATTCTCCGCAACCGTCGGTTCAGATCTATCTCGGGTATGGTCACTGCACTCCAATCGTTGTATCTCCAATCTCTGCCTCGGTTGGTGGCACCTATGGTTCTTAAGGTTTTTTATTCCAAGAAAGATAAAGAAAAGAAGAGGTCTTGAAGAGCCTTAGTCGAGGTGCTGGAAGGAAGCCCTGGGGATCGGTCTATCGCCTCCTATTATGATGGTAATTCCGGATCTGTGCCCAAAGCGCATTCTGGATCTGTGCCAATTGGAGCGGATGCTCTTCGATCAGGTGCCGTGAACGTTAATCTTTCTTCCGTTCTTGATTGCGGGACTCTAAACCGGTGTCGCTGCTAGGAGAACTGGTAACGGGGGACCCGTCTTTATTTCCGGTGAGGATTCAACTTTCTTTATTGAATAACCCGATTTCGATAGATGCACACATGCATTTGACACGTCTGCTCCCCGGGGCAAGATGGAAGCGTTCTGTCCCTATGCTGTGTCAGAGACCCCCCCATGAAATTGAAGCTATAAAGAAGCCCAAGAAGCAATGCCTATCTATTAAGAAAGGGATGAAGGACCAACAAGCTATGCGATCAAAGGCCTGGGATAGGACCTTTTCGTCGGTGGGCAGTAGAGGCGAGTCCAGAGCCAGCAAGAAAAGGCCTATAATCAGAAAGGCGTGCTAACTAGCCCCTTATCCATGTTGTTCTGGCGCGATAGGTCTTGTCAGAGCCTTTTGTAGCCGTTGGAGCCCTTGCTTGTGGCCTTAGTTCTTTTCTTTGTGCTTAGAATCTTGACCATCTTAGGTAAGTGGAAGGCTAAACGCCCTTACTCTTCTCTCCTATGACTTCTTTGTCTGGACTGGATAGCGAATAAGTCTTGGATGAAGTCCCCTTTTCCACATAGCAGTAGAGCCCCCTTGCCAAAGGAAGGTCGTCCCACCATTGCTCTTTTATACGACTTTCTTCCCCTTCTCGAGCACTTGTTGCGGCGCGGAGCCATATGAAAGCATTACTTTCAGGGGGGCCGGTACCCATAGTACAGTAAGGTATGGACTCAATTGGATTTCTTTCGCGGGTCAAATGTACTTTGATTTACCGCGGAAGATCAACCTCTCTCTGTCTCTGCTTTATGGTTGTTAGTTCAAGTAGGCCAAGCTGAAGTCTGAAAGTAAAGAACTCTCCTAGCTGCACATTCATCGTATAGAATAGTATGCCACACTGTCCTTTCCTGTTGACGGTGAGTGAATCATCTTCATCCGGGTATCAAATGCAGCAAGAGGGATTCCCACAGTGAGGGAGATTGGTTTGAGCGTTTGTCTTATTCAATCAAACCGGCCTTTAGATCAGTTTTAAGGGTTAGAGCGGGGCCAGTTTGTATTTCTCAAGCGAAGGGTCTTCGTCCCGGGAATGATTTCACTCTTGAATTGGGAGAGATCAAAATAGAAGTAGAAGTAATGAGAAAAGATCACATAGCGTGAAATTGAAAGTAGAAAGAAGGGCTTAAGACAAGATTGTGCTAAATCAACTATCGAATAGAACCTTCGCCCGTCGTCTATCCTATCCCCTCGCCTAAGTATAGCTTTCCTAGTCCCCCGCCTTCTTTCTTTGATTGCACCTTCTTATACGAGATTTCCAAGATTCAAGAGAATAGGTGCAGCGACTGACTTCCTTTTAGGAAGGCAGGCATATTCATATAAAGGAAAAGGGGCCCGGAAAGTAGAAAGGGCGCTCCACTGGATTGGTTCCGCGGGTGGGATTGGGTGGTTATCGCTTAGCTCAAAGGGGCACGTGCGATACTTGACTTATTACTTATTGATGCGCGGAGACAGAGTCTCAAGCTTCTCATTCCTTGAAAGTAGATCCTTATCGATTCACAAAAGACCCTTGGTAGTCCCCATGGGAAGGGCTTCAAAAGAGAGTTAGAGGTGGTGCCAAAGCTGCATGCGAGAGCACTGCGCTAAAGGTTGGATCGCGTAACCTGTGGACCGCTTAACTAATCTCTAGCTCCTATACGTAATTACTGAAAAAGCAGCTCTTCCAACACCTAGTGAATCATCTCATTTGACCGCATTCTCAAATAGGTTCAAAAAGCGCCCAATCCGTGCTTGCACTACGAGATCTAAATCAGCATAGAGTTAGAGAGTCGATAGGTAGGGCTTTTCCAATTCCATGTGTAGGCACGGCCTTTCTTTTGATTTGTTAGTGTGGGCCCAGCCATAACATTGGGATCCGCCATCGCAGGCATCATAGCATCGCTTGGGGCAATACATCTCATCGGTGCCATGCGTAGGTCAAGCCCGTACTGATCGAGACGTGCTATCGTAAGTAGCCCCGGAAGTAATTGAACGAAAGAGCTCCGCTAAGCTTGATATGAATTGAATAGACTACGCCGGGTAAACGTAGTGAGAACGGGTGTTGGTTGCTCTGCAGCTCTGTTGCCCCGCAGCCTTATCCATGTGCCTCTGCCGATGTGTGATCGGATTGACTCGCAGGGACTGACTGCATGTGGTTATGTTAACTTCAACCCATCTTTTGCAACAGGATCGAAATGGTAACTTGTCAGCTCAGCTTGGGCTGTGTCTTCTATCGTTAGGCCGTTCGTTTAGTTCTTCTTCCGCTTTCCTCAGGTCTAGCCATCAATACCTGTCCGAAGATTGGTACAGTTGTAGCAGTCAATGAAGCTAATCCGGTCGGAAAGGCTACTAGTTCCGCTTCCTTCTTCCGAAGCTACTAGTTCACCGGGCTAGTTGATAGAGAGAGGTAAGCTTCTTGTTCCAATGACCAGGTATGAGAGAGGAATGGGGATAGGACAGATGGGGCTCCTAGCCTAAGCAAGTCATTCTTCTCTTCCCTGAGAACGAGAGGAAGAGATAGATGGTTCATTCGCTAGAACATCTGGTATCCGAAGAAGAGAAGATCGGCTAAGCTAACTATTTCGTTCATTCGCCCACCCGCCTTCACTCACTGTTCTCATCGTTCGGTCAGTCACCCTCACAGCTGATACGAATGCGACAACTATCAATCACATCTTTCTCATAGATGACCATTGAACCTTTCTGGTCTTGTGAGTTGTAATGCCGGGTCCCCCGCTCTTAACTCATCTAAGCCTGGAAGACAAGACGGCAATGGTTGCTTGGAAGAGATGTTGCCGGACTCTTCTTCCAGCGTTTGAAAGATGCTGATGGCGTTCAAATAGATTAGGGAGAAGAGAGGATAAGTAGTTCGAGGAAGCCATCTCAGTTCAATGGTTTGAATGCAATAGGAACCGCGATGGATGGCGAATAGATCAAGGGCAATCGTTGAATCTTCCTATCCGAATAGTTCTTCTGTTGGCGGGCATTCGCTCAGCCCTGGCACCATTTAATAGTAGTAGTGCTAGGGTCCAACTAATTCAGCTTCAGGCTATTCTTTGAGATGGGAATGGCCTTATGAGCGTATATAGGTTTGTCGACCGGTAAGTAAGGCAGGGGCGATGAAATTGCGGTTGGAGTATCGACAGGTAGGGTAGTGAGTCCTTCTGCTCAGTTCGGGAAAGAAGGTAGGCAAGTGAGCTAGCAAGTAGGCTGGTACGGATACCTCTTCTGACTCTGACATGATAGGAGGACTATAACGAATAGGCTGACTCGGCTTGATAGTTAATACCAAACTCGAAATATCTTAAGAGATACTCGAGACCACTGATAGTGTGATCTCGGAGTCAAGTAACAAGAAAACGTCTGGAACCTCTAAACGATTGGTTAGGCCCCATATGTAACTCCAGTAGCCCTAGAGGTTCTTCCGGGGCGCCCGGTAAGAATTCAATTCCTGATGGTCCGTTGGGGCTCGACAGTGTGTCGGGATATAAGAGAAACCCACGAGCCGAGCCTACAATTCACTCAAGTTTATTGGGCTTGGCGGGACCCCCTCGTGAATGCCGGCGGTCTGTCCGGCTGGGACGTCACGAAGCATTCAGCTCCCACCTTCGAATGCAGACGAATCGCGGAGAAGGCCAGGTTTTGTTGATTCCAGGGAGCGAGTTTGTTATGCGGCTCCTAGGGTGGCGAGTGAGATTTGGACAAGGCTGCATCAATCGGTTTATGTTTCGCGGGAGAGTAGCTTCCCCATCCCTGTCCAGTAACCACTCTGAGAGGGATCTTGCCAAAAGCTTCGAGCCTTCCCTTCATCAAAAAGGAAGCTAACTCCATTTCACATTGCATAGCTGAAATGGAAGAGGGAAAGGAAACAGCTATCAGTACAAGAAGGCGGGATCAGGAAAATTGGCTAGCTACCAACACTTCCTGGTTGCGCGTCGGTCCGACCGGTGGCCGACTTTATAGCGCATGTCGGGCGACGATGATGGCTCCATACGGGAACCTATAGGATATAGGAGGGCTGCTTAGCTTTGTTTTGGGAGAACCTGTGCGGGAACTCGGGCAACAAAGCGAGTTTCTTCTATTCATCACTATATTCGAATGAAATTCAAAGCCTACTCTTGCATCTTCCATTCGTGCGTCTGTTTCTTCCTTATCTTTCTAGTTGCTTCGTTCCAAAGTGACTATGATGTAGTATAGGGAATGATAATAACTGAAAGAAGAGAAAGTGCTTAGAGATCGATGGTCGGATAGCGCCTCTGATGCGCGGGAGTGTAAGCCCGAACCATCGCAGGAAAGGCAGTTCTTCAAAGGCGGAGTTGTGGGAGTGATCATAAGGCTCTGAAAGACCAATCCTTCTCTTCTTTTCGAGACTAAGAATTTCATATATAAGGTTCGCTTCGTAGGCTGGGTTGATCCTACGATCCAACCGAGGACCCTTTGCTCGAGGGGCTGCCTGGTCGTTTAGTGATGCGGTGACGGAAGGCTTAGTCCTTTGCAAACCGCGGAAGAGTCTCTAACTCAAATAGTAGAGGCGCTATGTTAATTGCCCACACCAGGCACGCACTAAATTGAAGCTTGCTTCTAACCTTCTTATACGACTTATTATAGATTATATATAGAATATATAATAAGGGGACATGCTACTTGATTCGGACTTGACTTCAATCAACGACAAGAAATGGCTCAGAGACGGCTTGTTCTCCGCTCTCTGCAAAGCTCTCTTCTCTGAGTCAGTCCAATTCTACCCCGGCCTGTGATGTGTGTGCCACTTATCCGAGTGTTAGCGGTCGGAGGATCTCTATAAATGCTCTGCACCTTCAGACTTATAAGTTAAGTAACGGACTATTGAATAGTTACCGTTGATCATCTTTTTTTCCAGTGAACCTGGTGAAATGTTTAACACATAAAATGTGATTAAAGTGGCGAAAGTCGACTCTTCTTCAATTAGTCTGACCCCCATTCTTTGGCTTAAACCTAGGGCCCTTATTGAGTGAATGACGTAGAATAAGGCTCGATGAAATTGAGTTCGCTGCACCCTACTTCTGAAGTGGATTTCCATTAGTCGAGGCGGTAAGACCCAAAGGCGGTCGAACGGGGAATGGAGTGCCTGACCGAACGAGCAAAACCAGAGGCTCGCTGAGACCTGCGTCGTTTTTTGACTAGCCAACTTCGATTTCGATCATGACCCCGAGGACGAAACCAGCCGACAACTTCCACACCTTCTGCCTAAGGGGCCGCCCTGGACTAGAAGAAAGAGTGGTCTTTCGAGCCCTTATGAAAAGAGCAATTCATGCAATGAATAGGGGTCCAGTGGTGGGGACAGTGCTACTCATGAGTCCGTCCTGTCCATTCCATATTTTCCATTGAAGAGTAAGAGTCAAAGCGAGGCGTTAGTGGAGAAGCATAAGAAGTTTGGCTATCTTGTTTCTTGATCTTCATTTTCATTTCCTCAACCAAGGGTAGAATGTATGCTTTTGATTTCCCACGTGTTCGATTTCCAGGCCTAGGGCGGGAGTAGCTTCTGATATTGGTTAGGGGCCGGACTCATGATTGA
Organism: Orobanche coerulescens; assembly: GCA_033398695.1. Taxonomy (NCBI): domain Eukaryota; kingdom Viridiplantae; phylum Streptophyta; class Magnoliopsida; order Lamiales; family Orobanchaceae; genus Orobanche; species Orobanche coerulescens. The sequence goes on along the minus strand of JAWKAU010000135.1, from coordinate 326,477 downwards.
CCGTTCTCTCCGTCCACAAGCACTACATTACTCTTTCTTTTTGATTTTTAGAAGGCGAAGTATAGTGTTGAACAAGTAGGTGTAACTGTTGAGTTCTACGGCGGCGAACTCAATGGAGTGAGTTATAGCGATCCTGCTACTGTGAAAAAAGATGCTATACGTGCTCAATTGGGTGACATTTGCGAATTAGATCGTGCTACTTTTCAATCCGATGGTTTTTTTTCGTAGCAGTCTAAGGGGTTGGTTTACTTTTGGACATACTTCATTTGCTTTTCTTATTCGGACACATTTGGCATGGTGCTCTAATCTTGTTCAGAGATGTTTTTGCTGGTAGTGGCCCAGATTTAGATGCTCAAGTATAATTTTGAGCATTCCAAAAATCAATATGGGGATTCAAAGAGGCCTGTAGAGAAAAAACATTTATCCAAAAGATTTATTCATTACTACTACATAAAGCACTACATTACATAAACAACCACATATGCCTTTACTAGCGCTTTAAAAGCATTATGCTAACTACATTAATTATTTAAAAAACATAAAGAAGTCAAAGGATAGGCCTTAACAAGTAGACAGAAAATAAAGTCACTACTTTTTTAAATTTCTTCTAATAGAAGAGTCGACGGACTCTTCTATTCTAGTCTCCCCGGCGACCGCGGGTGACAGCACGCACAATTAGGTCTTCCTGCTCCGCCCGCAGCGCTTGCTGCCTCCTCTCCAAACCCTCTATGCGCTCTCTGGTAGCGCGAATGCGCGCTTCTTTCCTTGCAGGATCTATTGTTGTTCTAACACTTCTCAAAAGGAAGTTTAGCACTCTACGGTGCTCTTGAATTTCATTTTGCAGTTGCCCCATTTCGGCAGCAATTGCAGAAAGCCTGTTTGCAGCAGCATCCATAGCCATACGTGCTAGTACTCAATTTCTTTGATTTGAATTTGATGAAGTGAAGACACTTTTCGAGCCTCCATTTATAGCCTAAGAAAAGAATCTCGCCCCGCGAGTACGCCGGACCTACTATACTCAAAAAAGGCTGTTTGTTTGAACAAACTCGGCGACCGTATAACAAATTGTTGCTTATAGCTGCAGACTTTATGAACCTGTACACCAGCTTACGTGAAAAAGATTCCATATTCTATGCCAATAGACTCGTGACATCCATGTACTGAGTCGTCAAATGAGCCACGTTAAGAAAGCCCAAGTTATACGCATTGGCCCACAGGGTGCCCCACCCAATAAGGCCCGAATGAAAGACCCAAGCCTACATGAACCATCACAAAGAAAGTCCTCAAAATGGTCCTGTTTCGATGAAACCTCGATGAAAGCCCGCAGAAGGGCCAAAGCACAACAAGCCTACCCATCATCAAAGCAAGCCCCAATGCAAGAACTCCCTTTATATGAAGTTCTTCCGTACGTCTTGGATGTCCTTGATGCTTCATTCATCTCCGATCCCTTCTCAACTCAAACTTGTTTTTAGGCATGCAATAAATAGACACTGGTTCTTACCTCTTTCCTATCTATACTCAATTTTAGGCTAGCTATAAGATTCAAGGTTGGTACTAAAATACTTGTTGATCACATTCATGGAGGAGATGCACAGAGGGCTCTAGTCTTTTCACGGGCCTCATCAGTCTTTGTTTTCATGTCAGTCTTTTTCTCGACTAATGTTTGGTTAGTGACCCCTGTCTGTACTTCAATCTGTGATTTCAACTTGGCAATCTCTCTATTCCTCTCTTCTAATTTCTCATTGAGTCTCTCATTCTCAAGATGGAGTACTCTATCACTTAGTGATGAAATCACTTTTCTACTAATGTAGTCTATGTTAGACAAGTCATGTATAGCAATAGGCTCAGTATCCACCCAGTTCTTATTACTGTCATATACGGGTAACCTCTTAGACCCCTCTTTCAGACCTAAACTGAAGATGATTTCTTTATTTTTGATCTCCCCCAATCAATCCTGAATTTTGCATCCACCTTGACCTGCACCCTTCTCGATGGTTCTGCGTACTGTTTCTCAAACCATTCGGGAGTGACCTTATCTTTAGCAGGTCCCTTGTATTTTTTGACTGTGCTTCCTTCCAAGGTGTAGTAACTATAAGCTTTTGGTGCAAGAAAGAAACCTTTCACAATTTGATCTTCCAGCTTTAACATACCCAAGATTTAAGATGAAATCAATTCCTCAGGGAGTGGCTGACTTAGCACTACTGAGTCTGTGTCAGTGTAGTAGCAGTCATCCCTTGAGATATAAGGGTACATATAGATCCTAGCTGAGGCTGTGATAGCAGCTGCTAGTTGGACAGCAGAGTTCTTCGGTGGGTTCCAATGAGTTCCGTCATTTCCTGTATTAGTATGGTAGGATACGATGAAGTTGTTCTCGCTAAGCCCATGTATAAATCCTTCGAATGAAACAACATCGGTGTACCTTTTGAAATTGCACACCTCTGTGATTGTGCTTTTAGGGTTAATCCCGAATCTACCGTAGAGTGAATTCATAAGGATCTTGTACACATAGGACAAAGCATCATTTCCTTCTTTCCTTGCTTCTAACCTGCTTGAAAAGAGCGAGCTAACAAAGTCTTTGAAAGGACTTTCCTTCCTCTCAAAGAGGTAGCCTGAGATAGGGACCACCTTGTACCCAAGGCCTACTGCATACTTCAACTCCTCGCTATAGTAGACTCCTATAAACTCACCAGTTGGAAAGATCAGAGTACCCGTCTTAGAACGATATGGCAGAAAGGGCTTCTTGATTGTCTTCGGACATACCACATATGCCTCAATAAAGCCTAACATGCTATCAATGTCCATGTCTTCCAGATTTGAATACCATACAGGTTTACCACAAGGCATAGGATATTCTTTCATTACAAAAGGATAGAGTGAGTTCACATCATAGTAGTAGAGATTCTCACCATATGGCTTATAAGAATCAGTATGACCTCCATAGTAAGCTTTCCTAATGAAGGTGTCTTCATTTTGGTTAGGAATGTGTATTGGAAAGATCTCATCATTGTAGTATCTCAGACGAAAGATGTTTAGAGCCAGAGATGAAAGAGTGATTTTGCTTTCAATATCTAGCTGGTACAGCTTCCAATAGATGTTTTGTGCTTTTTGCATGACTCCACCTAAGAGAAGGATATCCGTCTTCATATACTCTATCAATACCTCTTTGTCTTTCTCAAGACTTTTCTCGTTTACACTCTCGTGGTCAACAGAGCCTTTAGTCCCAAGATCGGGGCATAGACTCATAGCTAGGTTCTGAAGCGTACCAGGGAGTAGATTCAAGGAATCCCTGAAGCGGAATAACATCACTTTACCTGAATAGACTGATAACTCATAAAGCCTATTGTTCCGCATAAGTGGTTGAATCTTGTATTTAGGGTGATGACAAGCAAGGTGCTTAAGCAAGAAAATTCCATCGAATCTTGAGAAGTTGTGGAAGTAAACAGTTTTGGCTTTCTTCTCTTGTTTCACAAGTCTTTCTATCATACTGATCAAGTCAATCATCACTTTTCTACTTCTTTCTTCAAAGCTATCCAGGATGACTTTATAGTCTTCACTATAGTAGGTATGAATTATCATATCCTTTTCTATCATTTTACCAGGATGAACCATCATGAGACCCGCGGCATAAGGCTTATGAATGTTATTTACAATGATTGTCTCGAGGTCAGATACAATGAATGGTTTCAGTTCCGTGCTACCCTTTTTGATAGCTGTGATATTAGAGGAGAGAAGCAGCTCGTAGAGGAGAAGCACTAGGCGGAGTAACATGGCATTAACGCACTAGTCGCAGGCAGATCAACAGGCGCGGGAAGAGACGCAGCAGCTGAGGCAGAGAAAGGCCTAGTGCATGCTCGCTTCCACCATCGCTATTTGCCAGACAGACAGGGAAGATGATATCGTTAATCGACTTACAGCCCAGATAACGGCACCTGCAGCTCCAGTATAGAACTAACTCGCTAGTGCACATCGCTTTAGTGGAGGTCGGGATCGCCTCTCTCTTCGCCTTCCCTTCGGTCTAGGCAGGCACCGGGAGTTGAAGCGGCTAGAGCAACAGGAGCAGCTAAGGCAATAGGAGATCCGCCGGCCCCGTGTTCTACGCTTCCCTGCATTTCTTGAGTTAATCAATCTGCATTTCGGCCAGGCTTGCGATAGAAGATATTACACGATCGGGAGCTTAAAGGCGCCTATTTTCTTTTCTTGTAGCCTAGGAGTTCTTCTTTCTCTTCCTCTCTCACTCGGTGAATACTCGACTATCCGAGTCAGAAGAGAGCAAGGAGAAGCGTAATTGTTCTCTTCAGTGTTATCTGTTCACGAAGAACATAGGCGAATTCTTTCTCCCACTAGCCATGCTTCGGATGGAGAATCATCAGGTGGCCTCTCTCTCCATCACAGGCTCTGAAAGACCTAGGGTCTTAGCCCTTACTCTAACTAATTTTCTCAAAAGAAGATAAGACACGTACGAAAGCCTTGAACTAGTCTGTCAGCCATAGACAAACCACTAGCTCAAGAATGGAGAAATGAATGGACTCCGTCCGCAGCTTCGGCTCAGCAGGATGAACTAATAGACCAGACTGCTGACGAGACTAATGAAGTCCAGTCCGAAGAGGAATGGAATACTATGATTACGAAAAGTCTTAAAAATAACCCTTTCACTTTGAATTTTTAGCTGCTTTCCAGTTAGCTTATTAGTCGAGCAGTAAGCTTAGGAGGTTTACACGCACCGATATTGGGGGTACTGGTGGTTGTCCCGGCTACCACCCTATTGATCTTTCCTGTTCTCTGTCGATCAGTTCAAACTAAGCAACACCTCAGATACCTTGAAAAACAGGTTGTTTCTTCTCTTCCCATCTTTCTCGTAGCTACCCTGTGTTCTCCTGCCCTGAGACTTGTCCCTCTTGTACTTCTATTTCCAATATCTCTTTTGCCAATGGCAGTAAAAGCAGATGTCTGGTCTCGGTTAAGCCCAAGGAGAAGCTTGATCTGCCCGAACAATATCCGTACATGTGGGAAAAGCGCCTTCCTCTGGTCTGGCTCCGGCTACTTACTGTGCTTTCCCCTAATTCAATTAATTGAATGTCGCTCGTCAATAAAGAGAATTTAAGATAAAGGCTTGTCACTTAATCGGCTGCCGTAGACGAGACTCTTTCACTGAATCCGTCTGATGTCCCCTTTATGGATCCATTGGTACCACATGAGACTCACCAATAGACATAGAATCGACAAAGAGTACCCGTTGCCGAAAAAGACCCAAGAAAGCAAATATGGAAATCTCACTCAGATAATGTATTGTTATAAAGTGCAAAATGAATAGGTGCATAAAGAGCGAGTCCAGTCTCCATCTTGGAAACCATCTTTTAGGGAATTCAGATAAAAGTACTCAGGAAATGCTTCTTTCTTGGGCCTTTCGCTTCCCCTCATCCAGAGGTAACTTGAACACAACTAGCTCTTGCCTCGAGTAAGGAAGTCGGGTCGGGAATGATGTCGGAAGGGCGGTGTCGGTCTGGGTGGGGTGCTTATACAAAGGAAAAAGAAGGGCCAAGAAAGGGGGCGCCGATCGGAGCTATTCAACCATTGAAAAGATTGAGTCACCTTGCAGTTCTTCGTGTAGGACCCTACATGATATGGAAGAAGAGTCCACTGAGGTCTTAAAGAGCCTGCCAGTCATCACGGCACTAAAAACATCTACGAGGATCCCATAGCCATAGTCAACTAGCCGGGCCCTACTCTCCCTATATTCTAGAGTTCTCTTTGATTAAATAAAAGGCTTTAGACAATCCGACTTCATCACCCGGAAGGGAAGCTTCCATGCTAGGCAAGAGCAAATCAAGCAAGACCAAAAAGGCTAGTGGTGATGACCAAAAAGTGCTTAACCGCAAGGAGAGAGAGGTCGAAGGAAGGGTATGCTAATAGATGAGTGTCACGGCTAAGTCCGGGTCTTGTCATACCGGAAATCCGACAGCAACTTCCTTTTGTACGCAATTCGAAGATCGACGCTCGGGTGAAGACAATGAGTGGGATCGGGGGGAAGAGAAAGGGAAAGGGTCAGCCTTAAAGTAAAGGGCACTGGCCAATCCCAAGGTAAGGTCTAAACTGATCTAATCGGTAAAGCCGGAAAAAGAGCTGAGTTTAACGGCGAGAAGCTCCTTTCAAAGGAAGGAGTGTCAGGCGGCCAACCCAAGATCTAATTCATCTGATCGCTTCCTAATAGACCCGGGCTACAGCCAAACGGGAAATAGAAAGTCTCATTCACGAGAACGAAGGGGAGTCCTTTATAAAGATAAAATAGACTTCTTGGACGAACAGATAGATAGACTAACGGACAGTTACGTCAGTGATCGACTAATCGCTAAGCAAAGGAGTCAAGATCATAAGTTCTAGATCCAGATTCTGCTCTTCGAATTGTATTTGCTGTTGGCTCTTGCCTAAACTATCAGTCATGCCATTCTGATCTTCCTATCTTTAGTTCTCTATCGTAATCACAAGAGGAAGACCAGTAGAATCAAAACTGACTCGAAGAAGCACGCCAATCGCTTTGCTATAGCAATGGAGCAATGGGCTAGTGCAAGGCTCATTTTTGAGAAGTCGAGTTAGAACCTTAAGTCCTTGTTGTCGAAGCATAACTATAAGTCTTCTTGGTTCAAGAGCCAGAACTCGAAGGTCAGCACACCTGCTCTAAAGCCCTACTCATTAGTGGGATTGGGTATTTAAAAGACTTTCCAAAGGCTTGTTCTAAAACTGTTATTTGGTTAGAGTTGGGCGGGCTTTGGTGTGCCATTGGGATATCAATCTAGGGTTCCAATTCCAAGCAGCTACTTCTGTCCGTGCATATCGTAAATCATGCTTTTCACGGTACGCTAGAGGGAAAGTTCCACTAGTTATATTGGCCTAGCAACCGAGTCTTTGTAAAAGAACCCGAGCACTCCATCCTTTTCTGTCCATTCATGTGCAGCTACTAGGGCTGTTTTGTTATGCCACTTCCGGAGTGCGACCCATAAAATCTTGTATGCTCGTTAGTGCCGTAAACTTAGTACTGAGTTGTGCCTACCGATCCTTCGGGTAAGTGAAGTAGACTCCTTCCCTGTCCTAGAAGTGGCAGTGCGGAGAAACAAATAGAATGCTCGATGCACATCCTGTTTTGAAAGTCTTGCTTGGGGCGGCACAAAAAGGTTCTTTGCTTTCTTACCCTCACGAACTGAGGAAGAAAAGGTATGGGTACGCAGGGATTGATCACCTATTTCTGAGGGACCACCAATTAGTCATTGGAAAGAGACAACGCCTGCGCCTGCTACCGATAGGCTCATAGCAGGGGGTAGCTAACGATGGAACGAGGGGCTGCTAAGGAAGAACGAAGATGTGCCGCTAACGAGTTCGAATCAACGCAACACGGGGTACGCAACGCGGGAGAGAAGGCTCTGAAAGACCTTGTTGGTACAGGAGCTGAACCCATTCATTGCTGCTTCCTTGGTTGCTGCACCTGCTTCTGCTCTTGGGTTGGTAACGAAAGCTGCTAAACCAGAAGAGAGAAGACCTGGAGTAAGAAGAAGCTGCAGCCCCGAAAGGATGAAAAGCCCAGTTTAGCTGTTACAGGCCCCTCCTTCTATCTAAAAGGGTCCCAGCCTCAGGATCCGCTTCAAAGGTAGTACTTCGGTCAAGGAAAGACATCTGCGCGGATATCTCATACTTCCTTGTTCTTCCATGCTTACTTATGCGCCCTAAAGAAACTAGCTCTTGCGTAGCTAGGGTCAAGCCAGTTCATGAGTGGGACCATTAGGGTTGTGGTATTCTAAAGAGTTCCTGAACTAAGTAGTTAAGGAAGCTCCTTAGTTTCGGATGCTCATTAGAGTTAGAAACTGAGCTGATAAAAGCTGTTACTAGCTCATAATTGGCTTATGACGGGTCTAGAGACCTTTTGCCTTGAGAACTTATAGGAGAGGGTGTTGAGGTCTTATTACTAGTTCCTACTTCGCTTCAAGAATGTAGCCGAATATAGCTGTTGGAGCTAGTTGCCTCTTTGTAGCTGTTCTTCGTCTTATAGCTGTTCTACTTCCTGGCGCTCTTAGGTCCTTAAAGTCCAATCCAATAAGATGATAAAGCAGAAATGCATAGGTAGAAATGGGCAGTAATGAAACTAAGTAGCCTCGTGGCACGACACGGAAAGACCTTATCAATCACTATGCCAGAACTGGAGGGGTGGATTCTTTGGGTTCTTTCTTTTATGATGAGTCTGAGCTAGTGGTATTCTATCTATAATCTGCCCGCGCCCACCATTACCGGCAGGATTTGTGTGGTCTACGTACCGGAACTGGACAATGGGTGGGTGTCCAATTAGAATCAAACATTCCTTTCCTAATCAGTCAGGATAGTTGATCTCCGTATAGGTGGAAAAGCTCTCAACTCTTAAGCATGTCCAAATTGAGTGAATGATGGCTGCAAAAGTCCTCAATTCTAAGTGAGAGAGGGCAGACAAGCCAGCAATAGAGGCTATGCCCCAGCTTTGTTTACCCAACCAGACCTAGGACCAGCAATGCCTGTAAAAGAAAGAAGTACAGGCTTGCTTGCCAGTCCACTCATTGCTATATGATAGCCATTGGAAACCTTCTCACTATTATCACATCTAAATGCTGCTATTCGGACAATCTTATTCTAGCGCAAGGGAGTACCAGATAGAGCTTCAACAAGTGGGAATCAAGACAGCAAGTCCCATGTTGAATGAGATAGCTTTCATCTTCCCTGAGCTAAAATCAAAAGTGTGATAGGTCCATGTCACTCGTAAGGCAGATCAAGGTAGATGAACCACTACCGGGAATTCTAGGATGACTAAAGCCCAGCGTCGAAAAAAGATTGACTGTCCAGACAAGAAAGAAAGGTTAGCCAAGAGATTGTACGATTCTTCGACTCCCCGAAAGAAAAAAAGATAAGACGGTTATGAAGTAGTGAACTATGTTTGTGCAGAAAAGCGTTTCGTTGTTTTTGGCTGAAAGGCCAATTCATTCTTTTTCAAGTTTCGTTACACATAAGGCATAAGGAAGAAAGCTACTATAGGAATAGGAATAGGGATAAGGGTTAACCAGCGGGAGAGGAAGTCAAAGACTCCCCTTCTTTCTATCCCCCCAAGACAAGAGAAATCTCAGTCGGTGAGGTTCGGATCGATCGGATCAACGGGAGCGAAAGCAGCTCGGACAGAAAAAGAAAGTATGGCGTCTTTGGTCTTCTATGGAAGTCTTGGCTGAATCACTTGATCCAGTTAATCAAGAATCTTCTGACGAATCAGAATTGGAATTCACATCTGAGCAGTACGGGAGGTAGTAGGATTCAGAGAAAAACCAACGGCCGCTCCCCTTTCAGTCGAGCAAGTAGATTCAGCGATTATTGCTATTCTCCCCCCGAAGATTCATTAACATTAAGTAGCGTACGCCTGGTTCACCGCTAAATACACGAAAGAAGAACGGCTCTCCACTAAGTGCAAGTGCTTAACGCCCTTTGGTCGAGAGAACGACCTAGTCTTGAAAGGAAGTGAAGACTTAGCCAAAGAGGGGGCTTTCGAGGTCTTGATAGAGCCATCAGTTGCTTTCGTAGCTCAGCTAGTTCAGGTGGTGTCATACGATACGGGCTCATGGCTGGGGGCACCGGGTTCCAGCTCGATTTGGTGTCCCGGCGAGCAGCTAATTCTTCTTAGACACCGAAGCGGAGCAGCGAAAACAGTCTTACGAACGCAGCGAAGAGAGGGATCGGTTTCAGGTTTAGGACCCGGGCGTCTTTAGGTTTGTGTCACGTATATGCGCTGCTACTAGTCATAGCTGGGCTTTGCTAAGAGAGATAGGGTGGACGAAGGTCAAAGAAAGAGAGCTACGGAAACCAACAACTATAGATGAGATATAAGAGAGCTTTAGCGAACGAACGATCTTCTTGCTTTCCATTTTCCGAGATCAACCAATCCAAGAGGCCTAGGATCTCAAGCCAAAGAGCTAGCCGAAGACGAAGACAAATGCTACTATAGATGCTCTCTCTGTCTAAAGTGAGAGGGGTTCTCTGCGCGCAGTGTAAGATTCCCCTGGATGGGTCTCGTAGGCAGCAGCATTCGTGCTTGCCTTTGCCGTGATTGTCCGTTGTTCCCTTGGTGCGCTGTCATTGACGGTGTAAATCTGTTCGTTCGAGAAAACATGTTGATCTCTTTCCATATCCTATCCCCGCCCTATCAAGATGTGTCCCTTCCTTTGACCCCTTTTCCGATTTATTAGTGCTGTCCCCCCCTCCCTTTGTGAAGAATTCCATTTCCCTTTTTCTCCACTCTTATTTCTTCCTTTCTTATTCTCCTGTTGGAAGTACCTAATCTGCTTTTTAAAATCTTTCCTTTCTTATACAAGATTCTAAGGTCCTTCCCCTGTATATAAGTCTGTGCGATTTTTCCCCTTATCTTCTGGCCCCCCTTACTGGTATCAGTGCAAGGGCAATTAGTACGGGTTGCCATAGTTGTCTGGATGGATTAGAACGAAGGGATGAAGGAGGGCCGGCCTGCCCAACAAGTAGACCGGAATAACTAGCTTCTAGTCCAACTAGCTAGAGCTCCAGCCCAAGCCTCCAAATCGAAGCTTCGGAGAGCCTTCTCCCATGCGATGAGATGAATTCTGTCTCTCCCTCCAACACCAGACCGTGGACATCTCGTCCGAATTCCTTCAATCCTACCAGCCATTCCTTTCGGGACCCGGACAAGGAGGGAATAAAGGCAAGCTTTGAAGAGTGGATTTCATTAAAAACAAGGCCTTACCAGCTTGACCTAATAGGGCGGGCACCTTTCCAACCCGAAAGCTTCTTGCTGAATTTCTCTGTAACTGAATTCCAAAGTTCATCTCTTCATCTTCCCAGCATACCAAAATGAACCGAAATGGAATTGGCTATTGAACAGCCAAACATATTCCGGCCGGCCCTCGTAGTGTGGATGGAGGATGAAGGCTCTGACAAGACCTTACTTCTTTCAAAAGACGTAAACAGAGTCATTTTTTCCCACTAGCCTAACTAATGATTTTACCTCACTTTGTTGTATTGTATAGACAAGCCTGACTTTATAGATAGGAATTCAGAAAAGAGTTCTAACTTACCTTCCTGACTGTGCTTCCTGCTTTTGGACCTATTTTATATTATAGTGGTAAGACTGTAGTCTACTGCAACAGGAGAAAGGAAAGCAGGCCAATATTCATGATAAGACCCTCTTTACGCTCTCTCTTTCTGCTCGCTCCTGTCAACGAATGAATTGACTACTTGTGTCACTGACATTCCATTAGCATGGTGGACTATAGACCGGCTTTCACGTTCACTCTATAGGAAGGGGACTTAGATTAATCGATTCAATGGGCGAACTGCTTTCCTTTAAAGGTAGCAAGTGATTGAAATGACAAGCTTGTAACTGATATGAAATCTCGGAAGACAGTAAGTTGGACGAGGAGCTCATGTACCACAGAGTGGGCAAATGCTCCCCTCTTTCAAGAGACTGTTTCTGTTCTTGTTTCTTTAGTCTCTTTACCTGCGAACATGAATTCCTGAACCCAATACTAGGAAAGAGCTTCATACCCTATAGAACTGACAGATCGGCTAGCGAAGATGGCTCAGTCTCAGTAGATCCCTCACTCCTCACCGGCTTACGGAAAGAGAGCCCTAAGGGAGAGAGTTTCGGTACTTCAGGCATATCTATCAATGGGCAAAGACAGGAGAGCCTTCTATCTCTTCCAGTCTTATAAAGGAAAGAAAGCAGGATGAACAGGCTTGAGTGTCGATAGGTGACTTTAAGGTAGGCGCCTATCTCTTATTATACTATAGCAACGGGAGAAGTCGGGATTGGTGCCCTAAATGAAGGGAAATCTATCAAAAATGAGCATTTTGCCCAGATAGAACTTTTTCAATTCATGATCTGCTCTACGAAGGGAAAAGTGAAAGTCTCGTTTGACAGCTATATAAGATAGACACTTTCGAATTTCCATGTCTGTCTATGAGAGCGAGTTCATGTGCTTGCAGTTGTAGAACCATTCGCCTATCCTAAGGGTAAGGGCCATTGCCTTCAGTCGGTAAATAGATCGAGGGGAGGGGGAGTGAGGCTATCGTCTCAGATGGGCGATCATCTTCTTATGAAGTTATGGAGGGATATCAAGCAGATCTTTATTAAGCAATGGTTCCAACTCTATCAAATACATGATCGGGGAGGCAATCGAAGAGACAAGCAATCATAGCAGGCACGAAGCACCAGAAAAGGCGTGGAGAACTTCTTTCGTTGAAAGTTCCATAGGGCCCAACGCCTACCATATGGGAGATCGACCTGTGAGGCAAAGGTGCGCCAAAAAAAGGTCTGGTACCAGCCAAGGCTCTGACAAGACCTCATTTACTTGCTTTCTATATTCTAAACTAATTATAGCCCGCCACCTCCCCGGTAGGGCATCTCCTCTTTGACTCCTCTGATCCTGTACCTAAGGACTATGCTTTACTTTTCCATTAACTTCCTCATATCACGTCTGACTGATATCTTATAGGTAATAGAGTCTCAAAGCAGGGTCCCCCCAATGACAGCCCTCTTGTCTACTCACTTTTGGTACTAGTACACCTTTGCCTGGTTTCTGTCTTCACTTTATGGCAATTCTCTCGATCTCTGATAAGTCGGCTAATAGAATCCTATATATAGGAAGTAGCTAAAGCATCCTTACTCTCTATAGTCAGTAGCTTTCGCATCCTTTTTCTTATCTATGTTCTTACCTCAAGTTTATTTCCTTAGGCAGGTTTCACACTAAAGTTGAGAAAAGGCATAAGTGATAGAAAAGAAGTGAAAAGAAAAAGAAGTGGCGCTATAGAGTTCGATTCCCTATAATAGAAGTGGCGGGCTTGCTTGCTATTCCCATCTCAATCGATGAAAGAGAACTAGGGGGTGCTTAGAAGAAGCTAGCTTTTAGGTAACCTTTGCTTAGAGGACCGGCTATACTATACTACTAGTGACTTAGATCTTGTGAGAAAGCAGAAAATCGGGTGCCCGCAGCTACTTTAAATGTGAAAGGAGTGAAGTTAGCCTATCAGTAAGCACTCCTTCTACTCTTTAGGAATCCCCTGGAAATAGAATGCTGAAGTGATGGGTAAGCTCAAGTAATCCCTACCTTCCCTAGAGAACTGAGAAGAGATAGAAGTCAGATTAGCTCTCTAAAATGAGTAGAGAAGAAAGTATAGCTTACCAGGGAGTAAAGACGGGAAAGCCTTACCTCTTACGAGATAGAAAGAACCTCAGAGAACGGAAAGAGCCAACGTCGTAAAGGCAAAGGCAGAAAAGCCTAGGTATAGGTAGCGAAAGTCGAGGTACGAGACACGAAGGAGTTAGAAAATAATAGAAGCTGTAACGGAAACAGAGTTTTAGCTGGCTCATTAGAGCAAGTGAAATATGCGTCAAATTGGCTTGGCTTCTTTATAGGATTCTCGTCTGATTGAACAAGAGCGTATGCACCTCCTTTTCTCCTTTATTCCGGGAAATAGATAAGTAAGTGAGTGCCCCGTGTACTTTCCCTATAAAATGGAATGTACTACTTATATAGAAGAAATCTCAGTTCGAAGGTAAGTAGCTTCCTTTTACAAGCCTGTTTTCACTTCCTTATAGAAAGTAGGCTGCTACCGAACTCATTAGCAAGCGAATGGCATCGCCCTATCTCAACCAGCTCACTACTCACTAAAGTCTATGTGAGAAACCAAGCTATTTCACTCCTGTGGGATTCAAACCCACCGCATAGGCAGCTTTCGAATAGGCCTTGATTACACCCAGTAAGGATGCGAAAGCAACTGACGAAATAGAGTCTGGAGCTGGATACCATCTTAAGTAATAGAACTCCCAGTTGTGTTACACGAACCTTTCTTTCTCTTCTGAGTTCTCTTAGATGAGAAATGAAAAGAATTAGTCCCACACGAGGTTTGTGAATTAGTGTACGTAGTGCAATCAATGCTCTGGTTCCTAGGGCCGCACCGGCAAGAGAAATAAAGGTAGAACGGGCGGATATAAGTACTGCTTTCGGCTGTTCGGCCTTTGCGCGAATAGCGGCATTCCTTACAGGTCTTGCAGAGCCTTAAAGTCTAACCCACGTTCTTTTGACTCAGTTCATTTAGTAGCAAGGTTCCCGGGACGGCTTTCTGTAACACGGGTAAATTGAAATGGGAAATTTACGGATTTCGGCTGTTATGCTATTGTTTATTTGTCACATTCCATACCTTTCCAGTATGATCTACTACATTTTGTTATTGTAGACCTTCGTTCGCGCTGACCCTTCGCTGCCTACTTTGGCCTATTGGTGAACCTCTAAAAGCTGCCCTTCTAAGTTAGCTCATCTATCAAAACCTCTAACGACTCTTTACTATGAAGCTCCTTCTCAGTACAATCGTGTCAGTCGATTCGCTCATGTCATGTAACTCATCTAAAACTTAGAAAACAGAAAAAGGAGACACATCATGTCATCTCGCTGAACCTACTTCGCTATTAGCAGCTAATCGCACTACGAAGAAGACGCGGAGGAATCACCGAAGTTTAAGCTTTAAGCCGCTAAGGCGAATAGGACGAATGAAGGCGAGCAAGAAGCAGCTAACTTTACGAAGGATTCCTTCGTGCGATAGCGACGAAGAAGGTGGCAGGTCCGATAGGCGAAGAAAGTTTATAGGCGAACAAAGGCGAAGGGATTGGCTTGACTAGTTTCCTGCTTGATTCTCTGGCCGGTCTTGAAGAGCCTCTGGGAACATCATTGAGAGGTTCGGTTCTGCTTTCGCTCCGCACCTTGGGCTCCTTGCCAGCTTAGTTCGAATCGGTTCTTGCTGCAAAGGCTTAAGCCGAATACAGAACAGAAAAAAAGCGAGTCTTATCGAGTCCTTTCCTAGATGAGCTTCAGTCTACCACGGGATCTTGGTTTACACAAACAAGGGGCTCTGAAAGACCTCAAGAAAGAAAAGACGGCACGGGTGATGTCTTGTAGCTTTTCCACCAACCTATAAAAAACATATCTACTTTTAGACCTGATGAATGAAGGGCGGGAGCAGAGTCTTCATCTGCCACCTCTATTCCCCCGCTTGCGGTAGATGACCTACGTGAGAAATACAATCAATGTGATTGCGGAACAAGAAGCTATGGCATAGATAAGAAAAGCCATCTTCTCTGGCGTCGGGGCCTTAGAGCCGAAAGAGCTCAGGTATTTTCAAAGGCCTTTCCAATGACGAGGTTGGTACTGCCTAAAGATGAGTCGAAATGGCATTACACGGGATGATTGGATGATGGCTTTCCCTTTCCGTTTTCAAGAGAATTGTCCTTCACTTCGTTCTTCCTATTCTATCTCATCCACTTGGGATGGGAGTTAGAATTCTCGTAATAGAAAGAAGACTTTCTTTGTGCAAGGCGAACTAAGTCAGAACCTTTCAATCTTACATTTTTCGGCATCCGGATTGGCTTTTTCTTAAGATTCCACTCTACTGCCCATCCTATCTCGAGAGTCTGATTCCAAAGAAGATAGGAGGCAGTAAGTACTGTTTTCTTTGTCTAAAGTCCGATCTCATGGAATAACTAAAGGAAGACCGACTAAAGGATTTGTCAATAATCGCCAATTGCCAGTGATGGAGGGGGATAGAGCCTTCCTAAGTAAGCAAGAACTAAGTACTCAAATCTACTCTGAACTGATTGGATGGGGACCTTCACGACTGTCATTGATTCCATTCTTCTTCCTTCTAAGGACATTTCCTTATTTTGCCTATGTTTGGCTCCTTGGGAAATGGGAGGCAGAGCGGATAAGGTTCCAAGAGGCTAGATTTTAAGAATAATCTACATAGCACTAATTACGGGGCTAAGTCCCTATCTAAACCAGACCGCTTCTTATATATGTGAGGGGATATAGTTTGACTTCCCTTTTCATGGCAGCCCCTTTTTGTCCGCTTTTGTGCGAACCTCATTCTCATTCAATCTGGCTTGGATAAAGAAGACAGCCTATCTTATTATGCCACGCAAGAACTTCGTCCGAAGTTTAGATTCCATTAAGCATTTTCGAAAATGGCTTCTTTTCTTAAATCTTCTACGAAAGCGGAGGCTGTGCTAAGTCTTGTCTTTGGCTTGGAAGTGTCTTTTTCCATCTGGTCCAATGTATCTATTCTCTTATACGAGAATTCTATATAACTTCTATTTGGCTATATCTTCCCTTCTTTTCTTCGAGTTATTCTCAGAAGGTTATTGAGTTAGAATGACAGCTTACACTTACTAATTCACATTTCTTCTATTTGTAGCTTTAAAGAACTATCATTATCATCTATACAGAATTTGATTGCATTTGACGATTCTACTAAGATCTTCTTATTTCCTTTCTCCGCCCATAGGGGCAAGTACAATTCTTTTCAGAGAAGAGGAGACCAGATCTTGGACTTGCAAGCTCTCTCGAGGGAATCACTTTTAGCAAGCTTTCGAGAAACCATCCGTCGAATTAGAGTTGATTCTGTCCGGATCACCAAATTACCTTCCTTCAATACACAGCACTTTTCAATGGGACGGGCACAAGAGTTCGGATTCTCGGTCTACCCCTCTTCATTCGACCTGACCTCTTCAATTGTGTCAGTAAAGCGGGCTAGTGAACCTCTTTTGCCAGGGCCAGTCTTTCAGTTATGGCAGTCAAAGCGAACCCTTACCGTATGTGCGATTCTCACCTTCTATTCTTAACAAACTGACCTTAGGTCGGGAACTGCCTCTCCACCACTGTCCTCACCGGCAGCATACTATCGATAGGGGAAGTTTTTGAAAAAAAGATCTCGGCCTGAACGGAATGGACCCAGCCCCGTATTCACTTAGTTTATCGAGCAACGTGAGAGGAGGAAAAGGTATGGCAGCTAAGAAGGCTATCAGCTCACTTCCTATGAGAATCTTTTTTCTTCTAATGAATTAGGTCTTGAAGAGCCTTTGCTTTGACTTTGATGCCTTAGATTGTGCGTTTACGCTTTCTTGTTGCAGCTTTTAATGCGCTTTATAATCCGCTTCTGTAAAGAAAGGAGAACAGAGAGGCTAAGGCTAACTAACTTACATGATTTAAACTATGCCTGAAAGGTGAACAAGAAGAGTGTTCACTAGTAGCTAGTATTGAAAGAAAAGAAGCCGTTCCTTCGCTGCTTGCTTTGTGCGCTAAGAGCCCTTGCCAAAGTTAGGATAGGAAGAATGGAATAGGAACATAAAAGGACATTGTTCAGAGTGAAACTGAACCCCCTCTCTCTGTAGGACTCGCTATCTATGCCCGAAAAGTGCTCTTCTTGAGCGATCCATTCTATGAGCGGGCAGCTAGTAGAGAGAAAATCTCCATCTTTTTATTTAAGCCGGTCCCATTGATTTAATTAAAGCTTGTTACGATCAGGCTCATTTGGCTGAGATCTTGCCTGGAAAGGCCCTCTAACGACTCTTCGCCCGTGGCCGTTCTTGAATTGTCGAGAGCGCGAGCCCCTCCCAATCCCCCTCCGGATCAAGAGGTGCCATGAGTCGTATTATCTCTACTTTGACTTCGAAGCGATCTTCCGCATCGATCCGGGCCCTTTCTATCGCTTCGAACGAAGGGGAAGGGTCCTTCGCCAAAAGGCGAGACTGAATCGATTGAACGGTATCGCCTCCGATCACTTCATCAGCTTGATACGGATACGGGGAAGAAGCTCCTTGATTAGCGGGCCCCGTTCCGGTATGACTTCCAGACGTGTCCGCCCTTTCCGACAAAAGGAGGTCCGTCCACGAGGGCGAGGCTCCAGAAGCCCCCGAAGGACTCATCATGTTCGGTTGGATCTCCAAAGTTAGCAGAGCTTTCACAAGAAATACAACGGCCAAGGAAAGCCCAGCGGAGCATCTCAGCTTTAGCAAAAACAGCGAGATCCCTCTCCCACTTAGTGAGAAAAGGGTTCTATAGAAGATTGAATCAAAAAGCTGGATGTAACCGAAAAAAAGACAAAGAAAATTGCACATACTTAAGAAGGGGAAAAGAATGAATAAAGCAAATAGAAATGAACGGAATAGAGGATGACGATGGAGAAGCTTAGTCATAATACGATTATGCATCCTGTACGACCAGCGCGGTTGTTCGTATTTCATTTTCTTCTTCCAAGACAAACTCTTGTTAGGCACTGAGTTACTTACGAAATCTCAAATCTTGAGGCCGCCAGTCACCTGGAGTTAAAGTTCGATCCATTAGGTTCTTCGATTTGTTCAGAAAAGAAAGGAGAGACAAGAAAACATCTTTGATTACGATTAAAAGAAACAATCTCAAATAGACCAAGATCCAATTTCGAGTCATTTCTTGGTGACCGCCATAATTTCTTCGATCCCTTCATTTATGTGCCAGAATAGAGAGGGGAAGATACTTTTTTTTATATGATAATCAAAGGGAGTGGGAAAGCTGCAGTAATTCTTTGGAAAAGCCCGGTTCTCTTTGTCTTCGAGCTTTCATTCCTCAATCCACTGATTCGTTCCTTCATATACCTCCCCACCAATAGATAGAGACAAATAGGAATAACCAAACCACGTCTACAAAATGCCAGTACCATGCAGCTGCTTCAAAGCCAACGTGATGCTCCTTGGTCAGATGACCAAGATATTGGCGAATACCACATATGATCAAGAAAAGAGTACCTATAATCACATGAAAACCATGAAAGCCAGTTGCTAAGAAAAAGGTAGAACCATAAATACTATCCGAAATAGTGGAGGGTGCTTGATAATATTCCATTCCTTGAAAGCCAGTGAATACTAGAGCCAGTAAAACGGTAGCTACTAAAGCATAAACTGCTCGTTTTTCCTTCCCCGCGAGTATAGCATGATGAGCCCAAGTTACGGCAGCTCCGGATGAAGGGGGAATAAGGGTATTAAGAAAAGGGATTTCCCAAGGATCTAAAACCCCAATCCCTTTTGGGGGCCAAATACCTCCGATCTCTACCGTAGGTGCCAAAGAAGAATGAGAAGAAGCCCGAAAAAAAGCAAAAAAGAACATAACCTCCGATACGATAAAAAGAATAAAACCATATCGAGGTCCTAATTGTACGACTTTGGTATGATGTCCTTCCAACGTGGATTCACGTAGAACATCGCGCCACCATACGAACATGGTATATAGGATAAATATGAGGCCCAAACTGAGAAGTGTTGCACCCCCTTGAAATGAGTGCATGTACATCACACCTCCTACGGTGGTTGCCAAAGCTCCGAGTGAACCCGAAATAGGCCATGGACTTGGATCTACCAAATGATAAGAATGCCTCTGAGATTCAATCATAAACCACTTTGCCTCGGTTGTATGTAAACCCCCCCCTTCACCCCCACCCCCTAAAGTAGTAAAGAAGGGCTCTTTGGGGTCACATTTGCTTTATATCTGACAGGACAAACAAATAGGAAGGGATGGTTCTTTCATTGCATTGATAGAAGAATAACTATAAATAGATCTTTTTTTTCTTTGAGAAGAGAATCGTTGGTTTGACCGACGAACTACGTGGGAAAATGGACCTTCTTTCTTTTCAGTAAGATTTGTGGAAAGTAACAATTCCCGCTTTCGGAAAACTTGCTGGTCACGGATTAGTTCGTTCTGCGCCGCCGGCGGCCTAAAATCAAAGGCGCAGCTTCTCTGGTTGAGGCTGCATTCATTTATTCAACTTGACACGTGGGAAGGGTCTCCTAGTGGCTCGGCTTGGTCTCGCTCCCTTCCCGCACTCCCCACTCAAAAGTGCGATTGAGAATCTCGAGAACCCGCGGGGCGATTCTCTCTTTTTCTTGTAGTGCCCTCCATTCCACTATTCTGATCGAGAAAAATCCTCTTCCGAACGACCAAGTCATAATGAGATTAAAAACCGATGCTTCCTTGGCCGTGTAGAACATGCATTAGCATTATGTCATTCCTACAAGTGATCCCCCATCCAGGATTGGAAGAAGTGCTATATGAGGACTTCGAAATCAAATAGAATATATTTCTTTCCATTCCTCGTGAGCCACTTAGTTCTCCGAAACAAGAGATCAAAGTGATCTTCTTCCTTTTTCCCAATAAGTCGACGGCGTTACACCATTGGGATACTTCGAATAAACTGGAGTACATATAGGATACACCGGTGCTAAAACCTTTTCTCAAGATATCTTCCAAACTCTTGGGGTCGTTGCTCCGGATGTTGGTCTCCCGGTGTGAAACCAGTTGGTTCCGTAGTTTTAGAATTCTGCTGATCCCAAGTACTCCATCTCCATCATTGCATATGGCTATATAGAAAGTAAAGAGGAAAAGGCATGACCAGAAGAATTGTGTGAAATAAGTAAAAATATCTAGTTGAGGCATGATTGATTGAGAACCTATGATTCCCTCCAGACAGCTTAACTCCGTCAAGCCTGTACGAGTAGTGAAAAACTAAACGAGAGCAGCGGTTGGTTGTTGACCAACAGAAAGCATGGGAAAAGACCAAACACTGAACACCAACCCAATCAGCTCAAAAGTTTAGTCGCAAGTGGGATCAAGAAAGTAGAATAAGCTACGAACGAGAGAACGAAAGCTAGTCGAAACGGAAGGATAGTAGAGGAGATGTGGATCCGCTTTCGTTGGAGAGCCTATCTCTTACACGCGGTAGTGGATGAGAAGTGGATCCATCCAGTTCAGTCGGATAGCCTAACTAAGATAGCCAATTAAGGTTTTGGGGTGAAAGAGGCGATAGAGGGGAAGGGGATAGCCAGTTGTATCGGGTAGAACCTCTCTCACCTACGCTATTCTCAAACGGGAGATCGGGATCGGGGGGGAGCGATGAAGAGGGAAGTGACTTAGTCTCGATGAGAGCCCAGGCGAGTCTCGTGTGTGATAGTCTTATAGGATATAGTTCCCTGGGTTAGGGTTCCAAACCTGCCCTATCCCTCCCAGAGCTCTAGGTCTACTTCTATCTAGATACATACAGCTTGCCTTACCACCATTTCAGAGTCAAGCCTCCTTTTCTGATAGAGGGGAGTGAGAAAGAAATGGATTTTCGGATCGCCCAATTCAATAGCTCAAAAATAGGTGGAGTTCGTCCTTTAAAGCATAGTTCAGTGTTGCAACAGGTGGGTTGTTCAGCGAACGGGAAGCCCATATCAACATTGAAGGCTTCGCAGCTATCCAGAAGACATCCTTACTCTATAGGGGTGCTAGCGCTTGACTAATAGAAAGTCAGGCTCTTCTTCTGTTCTACGAATCTAACTAATCTATACTACTACTAACTATAGTCAGACTAGGTCTTCTAGAGTGAACTACTATAGTATAGTTTATATATTTTGTGCTACTAGAACCATAAGCCGCACTATACTATACTTGACTGAACCTCCTTACGCCGGTGCAAATAAGGCAATAAGAGAGGACTGACGCGTCAGCTTCGAGGGCGCCTTTTCCTTAAGCATTTATTTCTCCATCTAAGGTCAGGGAGGAACCTGAGGGGCTTTCTTACCGGAAGAAAGAGGGAGCCCGGGAAACGAAGTACGCTTTGGTAAGCGAGAAGCAGCCAGGTATAGGGGAAGGGGCGGTGGGCTTAGTAAAGATAGTATATAGTTCCACTTGGTGAATAGTGCCTCGGCTCGGTTGAGTCATTTTTTTCGCTCGGCTCGCAGCGGACTTGTTCTAGTAGAAAGCAATTTTTCTCTGGGAAAAAGACATAAGATTTGTTCGCTAGAGCTCATCACTGAAGAATGGTGGCTTTACTTTTTTGAATTAGAGAATAACTTCTTCGCGTGAGCGGCGTACGTACAAGGCTGTTCGGACTCCCCCCCTCTTGTATCAGGTGCGTTGCCATCGTCTCTTTCCCCTTTGCCAGGTTACGCGGCATGGATTCGCCGATTGACGAATCAGATCTTGGCTCGCTGTCCCACCGACGAACCAGTCTAGAAGTCGAAAGGGAAGGCAATAGAAAGGGGTCTCCCTCTCTTTGTCTTCTTCTCGCCGCTTTTCTCGTCCATCCTGCCCTGCGCCGCTTACAGATTCAGTTGCAGGTATCTAAGCATCCATTAGTTAAGGGGGTTGGGGCGCGAAGCGCAAACCGCTCTTCGATCTCCCGGTGAGTTGGACGGGAAGAGACATAGGGGGTTATCTATGAAGCATTTGAATTGCCCCTTTCTTTTGGAATAGTTGAAAGTCCTCTTCTTAGGGGATTTTCTTTTTTCTTATCAACATAGAGTTGGAACTTAGCCGATGGACGAGTGGACCAGTGTGAAGCTTTAGTTTCGTTGCCGGCCAGAGCTCCTAGCCGACGACCGGCTACCCCTTTCGAGCTCAGCTGACCCCTTCTTGATTCCCCCTATTTGAGATAGATGAATCAATGGATCAATAAATGATTCCTGCTTGGTCTAATGTCTGGGTGCGTATGGCGGTACACTGAGAGCACCTTTCAAGTCGGCTGAAAAAGAAAGAAAAAATGCTTTTTGAACGAATCATGCGAACGACCCAAGCAGATGTTATCAACTTAAGAAGAATCCCTTGCTGGAGGAAGAGGGTGTCAACCAATCTGGTAATTGGATCCCGGTGGGACATAACAGTGGAGTGCTCGTTGGGCTTCATTGACGAGCTGGTGAAACACTTTGTTCTCTGGCCTGTGTGTCTTCAGGGAACGTGAAACTTAGTTTCCGGAAGTGGTCGCCGGAGGTAAACGCTCTTCCGGTCGGCTGGCCGAGACCAGGCTCTGCAAGACCACAAACCGGATGACTCAATTAACATTGAGCCTCTTCTCCATGCTCATTTGCTCTATGCTTCAAAACGAGATCCCGAATCTGGCCTAAAAGGGGATGCTCCACCAATCAATCCCCGGAGGTTGGTATACGAAAGACAAAGAAAGGCGGTTCTGTTTATTGAAGAAAGCGTTCCGCTTCCCTATAAGAAAGAGGGGGCATTCCGTATTAATTAGATAGAATGAGGGAAGCCTACTTTGATCTTGTTCTAAAGTGCGCCCATTAGTACTACTAGAAGGGCCAGGCCAAACAACAGGCTTCTTATATAAAGTCTTGCAGACCCTCAATTACGCAATTAACCAAGCGTGCCGCTTGCCCTAGTAGATTCATGTGGTTGGGTTAGGCGTATCCGAAACGTAGGTCTTACTCTCTTTCTTAACCAGGCCTTACCTTTCAAAGTCACTCATGTCCATCTCACAAACTCAATCTTTCTGATCCGCTCATCTATACTGAGAAAGTAGGATGATCGGCGGAGGACCAATGAGCCCGAAACTATGTCTCCGAAATGGAGGTAAAGCGAAGAGGGAAAGACTACTCATTACAACCGAACGGAATAACAAGATTAGAACCTAACAATCATATATGAGGCAGAGCCTTTACTAAGAATGTTGAATAAGAATAGCATTTCCACTCTATTCTATTCCTATACGATCCGACAATCCATCTGATCATCCCTGGGAATAGACCAGATTGCCATCCTACCGCGCGCATGTCCCCTTTTCTCTTTATTGCCCATCTTAAGATATCAGACCACCCTATAAAAGCGGCTCCTTCGAGAAATCGCTTATTGGTATTTGCATCTCTGTTTAGTAAACTCTACGTTTGAATATGCCTATCTCGGTCAGAGCTCCTATGGGATTGGGTTGGTCTATTCCCATCCCGATTCGAAATGCAGCATTAAGAAAAGAACTATGGCTTAGCTTTCCCTACGGCTTACTCTTTCTTGATTCTAGTAAAAGGTTCTAAAATGAAGCCCCTCTATAAGTCTGCTTTCATTCCTACAGGCTCTCCAAAGAGAGACGGCAGTTTTTTCTCATTCGAATGATACCTAGGCATAGGGGCTGCCTATTATTTATTATAATATGGATTGGTGAGCAAACAGCCTTGAGTTGTGAACTGTGATGACAAAGAAAATTCAAATAAGGGCTTATAGTCAGAGTATTGTGGAATTCGACTGTAAGTTGAAAGTGCTACCAAGTTTCGCTCTTCTCCCATGATAACGAGATTATTAGAACCTGCCATGCTTATGTAAGACCACTACGATGTGGATCCAATAAAAAAAAAACTAGGGAAAGCGTGGATGCGAATTCACAGGACGATGTTAACGATTCATCCAACCCCGTCTCAAGCAAGATAAAAGATAGATGTGAGCGGACTCGGAATTCTTTTTACAGATGAACTGTAATAGATGTCACCAAAGGCCGGGCCGGAGGGTGATTCACTTCACTTCTTAAAGTGCCAAGAAGAATAGCTTTCCGATATCTACATTCGAAAATCAGGCTCAGGACAGCGATGAGGATTAGGGGGCGATTATTAGAAATTTGAATTCTGCTTGTTGGAGTACTCAAGTATTCTATAGTCGCATTCTTCTGCTGTCCCAGGAATGAAGTAACTGGTTGGATAGTACCAATTCTCTAAAAGTCAAAGCTTGGAATCGGGAAACCCCGTGTTCCCCAGCGAAGGGGCCGCTACGAGTTTCCATATCCTCCTCGTCTGTTTCGTCAGCCCAAGAACCTCGAGGCCGACGTGCTGCCAACTCCATGTCTTTTAGGGCAGCCGAATCCGATGGCTGTGCGCGCCGGTCTCGACATGGTACCAGCCCCGTTAATATCTTTCATTTTCTGTCGGATTTCCGCAAAATCATCTGTTTTGTTTTCCTTATGGCGCAGAGACGTGTCCGAGGGCTTTCAAAGCGTGGAGCTGAACAATTCTTTGACATTCGGCGCTAAGGGAGGACTACAGGCCCGTCTGCCGCCGATGGTATAACCTCCGAAGCATCCACCCCCGAAAATGGGCATGCTCTAATAATGGCGGCCCCGCCTCGAATGCGAAACCCATCCCCCGCAAAGCAACCTTTCGCAAAGCCACGGCAGTTGCGAAAAATCCCAGCCGAAACACAAATACCCGGAGCCCCCGAAGCGCTACCATCAGTATTCACCTTGGTCCAACCAGCAAGGGTGGGGGGTACCACCGAACCGAAGCAGTTTTAATAGGCGGCCGGGGTCGACCCTGAATACGGAGCCGACGCAAGCAAAGAAGATCATCGACCGTATTGTTCATGCAACCCGTGTTCAGAGAGGAGGATTCTAAAATGAAAGGGTGTATAAGTAGTTTGGCCGTTTCAAACTGCGCGCCAACATCCTCAAACGCACTCTGATTGCAAAGATACCCGAATGTCCAAGTAGTAGAGATGAAGGCGGTCTTCCAAAGAAAGCTAAGCTGGGTGCTTAGCTTAATCCGAACGGCAAAAAGAACAAGCTCGTTGAAGGAGCCGAAATCATCCAGATGAATCCCAAACATCTCCGAAATCCAGTTCCTCTAGTAAAAGGGCAATGCCAAAAGATATGGTCTACATTTTCCGAATTGGCGACACAAAAAAAGCAAGCAGAGGAGTAGTAAGGAACTAGACCGAAGTGAATCAAGAACGGCAAGCTTATTTATTTAGAATAGCTCGCCAAACCGTAATAGATCTGCGTGCAGGAATGTTAGGGGACCAAATCCATCTCCCCCAAGAAAGGTATGGGAAGGAAATGCGTATATGGTCATAAGCTTTCTTGGAAGAGATCACACCATCCGAAGCTCCAATCCAAAAGCGCCTGTCCTCGGTGAGAGGGGAAATGGGGCAGCGCAAAATATCACCGCGGGGAAAAGATCAATAAACTCAGAAGTCAAATGCCAAAGGTTATCGAAGAAATAGTCCGAGATTTTCTCCTGATAGAATGTCTGAAAAATAGATGTGAATAAATCATTTGTTGCCCGATCCTAACTAAATGGAGTACTTGCGCCCACTCTCGACGCCTACTTTCTTAAACTAAGGAAGGACAGGGCTATTAGACGTGAACTGAGGCTCGATTAGCTACAGAAAGAGCTAATCGAGGGGAAGTTCTCTATACATCTCTGGTACCCTTTTAGGAAGTCAACTCTTGCCACTCCTACCGGGGTTATCAGGCATCAGGCTCGATTACATTGAGCTCGCCAACTATCTTATCCAGAGGCTTTGTTTGATCAAACATCGGTTCTCCCCCAACCAATCATGAATGGGACGTAAGAGCCTCTGTAACACATAGTTACCAATAGTGAACATAGTGACCTCTTTCCTCCTCCCTCCACCGATTGACCTAGTCGGCAGGCACGAATGCCTCCTTCAGGTCATGATATGTTGGTAGCTTTGGACTAATAATGGTATCAAACTGGTGAAGACACCAGTGAGACAACCCTATCTATGGGCCTGTACCTAAACTCTTCAAGCATAGATGCTGATACTTGATCACTATACGAGTAGATATTATTCAAAGAGATTCTTTTCAGGGACTACGAAAAGCAAATTATGACCAATACACCCTACTTTCGGTCTCCGAGATGAGTTCCTCACAAACCTGTCTTCGATACCACGCTCTTCAAGACCTTCGCCTAGGGTGTTGTGTTGGCGCCCCTGGTTTAATAATAGAAAAACGGGAATGTCCTCCTATGGACAATCACCCTATAGGTTGGGTTCTCGTTGGAAAGGTATATCAGTTGTCCAATCCTAAGAAAGAAACTAAAGGGGTAATGAACTACACTTCTACCTTCAACCGTCTGAAGCCCATTTCTCAGTAGCTCAGTGGTAGAGCGGGAAGGCATGGTCACAAGACCCCGCTTTGATCCATCGAAGACCGGGTTACGAAGATATAGAAGGAGACAGGCTTCTTTCCATAGTGAGCGCCATACATTACTGTAGCACACACAGGTCCCCAAAGAGAAGAGACTTTCCCAGCTGTAGTAGCTTTCCTTCCATCCCATCGATTGAGCTTTCACTCCGGCACCTGCGCATATGTTCTCCTTTACTGCCTATGCTCACGAATCCATTTTCTTGCTCCTTTAGCAGGAATGCCTGCTCGAAGCCAAAGAGCGGCCATCGCCTACTCTACCTAATGCTCCTGCTCCGGACCTTATTGCTGGCTTTGAGGTTAGAGCTATGAACACAACCAGTGAAAGAGCGGCGTGTAGTTGGAGTTCTTCCTTGAGCTCTTGTGTCTCTTTAGTTGTTCATGAGCTATGAGTTCTGAGTTCGAGCTTGAGTTGGAGAAGCTCTCTGCAAGAACTCCATTTGAAATTCATTCTGGGCCTGGGCGCGAGAGTAGGCCAGTCGATCCTTCTTTCTTTATTCAAATAAATATGCCTTTCGGGGCTTTCCTCTTTCTTCCCCGAGTTTTGCTAGAATTGAACTAGAAAATGGAAGGTCACTAGCCTATAGACTAACCCAACCAATTATCCCACCAAAATGAAACTCTAAGCGGCCTTCCAGAGGGAGATCTTTCTTTTTCTTTAGCTAGGGTCCGAAGTCTTGAAGAAAATAGGGCTTGAAAAGCCACTCCTCACCAGGAAAAAGGTTACGGCGGAGACAGTGGGAAGTGTACGAACTGGTAGATCAGACTGGCTCTTGCTCGACTTAGGGGGGGCATGCTCGAGTCAAAGGCCCAAAGAAGAGACCCCTTTCGGACTAGAAGAAAGAGGCGTAACGTGGAGAGAAAGGAGATGCGACACGAGGCGATAAGCCCGGCTCCTACGCTCGGAATTGCCTTCGAAGTCAAGCGAAAACCCATTTCTGGCAGCCTGGAGAGGCATCATCGACCAACGCGACTTAAACGCTTAAAGATTAGGGCGAGTGGAAGGTGGGCCCAGTTCCTTATCGTTAAGTTCAGTCTAACTCGAGATAGAGGGGGTATGAACCAAGTGATGTCTTTCTCCCGGAATTCGAGTTATCTCATATCAATCCCTTGAATAGGTAAGCTGGGGGCGCAACGGGCGATAGAGTGATCCTAAGGTTTCCATTTATCTTCCCGCGGCTAAGGAACGGGGGCGGGACCACTTCCACAGTTTCTCTATCTGTTTATCTGGGGCGATCCGGGTAAAACCACAAGGGCTAGGGGGTCCTCAAGCTTCAAGCTCAAGAAAGGCATGGTTGGACGTTTGGGCGTAAGATGCTTTAGCCTTTTATACGATGATAGTTTGGCCAAGAAAGGTTTAGCTCAGCCCAGCGGCTATTGAAGCCGAGTTCACTATGAAGTCAAGGTCTTGTCAGAGCGTCTAACTAGTGGCTGAGAGTAAGCAAGCTACCTTGAGCGGATCCCACGTTAGCCCCAAGACGTTGGTCTCTAACTCGAAAAGTCAATGCTTGAGTGAGGCTCTTCAAGACCTCTAGCTCTTTCAAAAGGGATTAGAACGTGGACTGACTACTACAAGATAGAAAGAGGGGTACTTACGAACCAAGGTCACTCTATCACCTGACTCATTTGCTTTTCAAGTTGACTTCGAATCCTTACTTTTCACTTCTGACTTCTAATTCCATTCTGACTCTAGCTCTTGCACGCTGACTGACTTTAACTTAAAGGCAGCTTCAGGATAACCCGAGCAGTGAAACAGAAGTAGGGTTCAGGCCAATCGATCCAATAGAGATTATACGGCTGGGTTCTCAAACCAAAAAAGGCAATTCGCCAAGCAAGAAAGCCGGAAGAAAGCAAGGCTCTGATAAGACCTTCGTGACACAACAAGGCCAGGAACTTAACACTCGCTAAAAGATAAAAGCGTCCTTGCTTCACGGAGTTTCACAGACTCAAACAAAAGGAACTCGCTCTACAGGACCGGCATAGGGGTTACGTGCTACGGATTACGGACTAGATGGAATAGGCTTGGATGCCCTCTCCTTCCTTTTATCTTTGGCATCTCTCTTCTCTTATGATACCTTACCGGACTACCGGAATAGAATAAGATAAGACTGGTAGGCTCTTCAAGACCAGGGCTTGGAATGATTACTTGAGCCGGTAAAGCAGTTACAATCGCACTTCCATTCAGTCCGCGAGTCAATCCTATCAGCCTAATACTTAAGGACCGGCTTCGCACCTTCCTCAGGTCATGTGTAATAGCCGTAGGGCAGAATTCGTATCTGTCTGTCTGCAGTCCGTATGTAGGTATGTCCAGTGGTCCAGCCAGCGTAGGCTACTCTTTTTCTGTTAGTCCATCCAGTCGGTCAGTTGATAGTTTGATCGAGGCTCTGCAAGACCTCCCTAATTCTATTATCCTTCTTTTGTTTGAGAGTGGGTGCAAGCTCGGACATCAGATACTATCATTTTAACTTCAATTGCATACTAGGATTCGAAAGATTCATTCTGTCCTTTTCTAACCTGTATGATAAAAGATCCTACCCGGACGTATGCCTTTCTCGAATTCCTCTTTCCGGTGATGCAATTGCTCCCAGTGAATGTGGATTCTGGTCTAGCACCAACCCTTTCGGTTTTAGCGATTGAATGTGCTTACCGGCTTCCAAGCCTTCATCAAAGGCTCTGCAAGACCACGCCCCACCAAGTCAAAGAATAGATGATTGGCATGGTATCCGACGATAGACCCTGTGCCTGCGAAGGTCAAAGATGAAAGTCAATATCAGGGCATTGAAGGAAAAGGCTTATTATCCACTTCCAGTCTTTAGAGCTAAAGGACTCATTCCCACCCTCGACATACTAAGGAAAAGGGCTGATCCTACTAGGGAGAAAGAGAGGTTTGAAAGTCGGGTAGGGAGCTTTAGCGGTATAGTATAAAGGGGTGGCTTTCTCCGCCAATCTAAGAAGCAGAGGTCAAGAGCTCTTTCTTTACCCAGCCAGGGGTTTTTGCTATGTTCTCGAACGGTGTCGTTTATTGCAAGATCGAAAAGGCTATCCCCGAGTGAGGAAGTGAAGAAGAGAGCAGCGGGTTGTGAAAAGACTAGCAATTGAATCAGGAAGCGATGTTGGTGTGGTCTTACCAGTGCTTTAGTTAGTATGATAACTCCTATCCGCTGTTCAATTTCCGGGCTCTTTTCCGCTTTCCTTGAACTTGAATCCCTTGACAGAAAAATGCTTGCTTTTGAGTGAGAGTAGTTGAGTTGAGCTTCTCCTCCCTGACCGGCCTAACTAAACTAAAAGGTGAGCCAATAAAGGAAATTTGAATTTCGGATGTGGCATGAGTTCACCGAATCCAAAAGAAAGCACTTCCACGAGAAGTGTCCACAAGGCCAATGGAGGATTTGACCCCTTCCTTCCGAATCGTGCCTATCTTTGGAACCCGCACAAGTCATTGGTTAAGCAGCCTGCCCGACCCCTAAGGATCTCCTGGTTGTGTTTGAGTAAGAATTCCACTTTAGCGACTTCGTCTTGTGGAAGTTCATTAGTTGTTTCCCGAGCAATTTCTTCTATCCGGCCCAGAGGCCAAACTGAAGTAATAGAAAACCTCGAGTTTTTGAAGGTGCCGGAGATGCAAGAATTTCTGAAGTTGGTATTAGCTTAGTTCGCGAATCCCGGTCTTTTGTATTTGAAAAAAGGAATTCTGGTGAATCCATTCCAGTCCAGGAAGTAAACAACCTTTTTTATGGAAGCAAGAAATCCTTTGCAATTGGTTCATTGCCTTCAATTGGTGTAATGCTTCTTCTGCTTTCTGTAAATCAAAGATCTCTCCCAGGCTACTAGCCTTTCGTCTTTGGCCTCTAACTCTCATCTTGAAAGTGCGAAGTCTTTGAGGTGGCAGTAGCTCTCGATCGAGAATTCTTCTTCGTGAGCAAGTCAGAGCGAGACCTTAGTGGCTGGAATACCATACCACAGTAGGCTCAAGAAGGACCTGCCCTAAACGGAGGCCTAGCCTAGGACTTCAACTCCCCTGTCTAAAGTCCTTTTATGTATGCACGTATAGTCCTTATACGTCATCTTATGCATGTAGAGTCTCCCCTCATCAGTCGAGTACTCCTATTTGTGTCGAGTAACTACTGCTCTCGTTTGCGTCAAAAGTACTATCATTGCATTTTCCTTACGGCTTATCCATCTATTCCACTGAGTTCCTTTCTTCAGCAACTATTGACCAAATCCATGAACTTCGTACAGAGCATATGTTCAGATAGAGAAAAGAAAGTCAAGATAAAGGAAAGCGCACTGGATCTATTGTGTCTGTTCCTGCGGTTCTTTATAAGGTCCCTAATCACTCCATTCCTGGGCTGATTGGTGGTCTTCACACGGCCCAAATAAGGTGAGTCTAGCTGGCACTATTGGAAGTGCTCCTTTATTGACTTCTTCCGTCTACCCTGAATGTCCGTATTCGTCACCCGAAGGACTTGATTGTTGGTTGGCTGGAACGAGTGCTTGAATAGTCCCTTTTCTCCCCTTTCCAATCAAAACAGTTGTGAGTTGGAAGGCTTTTCCGGCGAGTGCTACTTTGGCTGAAACAGGCCTACCCGTAGAGTTCTCCTTTCCCAACCAGCCTATAAGATAGCCCGACCGGCGAACAGTCCTTCTTACAAACCTGAACCCTTTCTTTGACCGAAGCCTTTCCACAACCATGGTTGACGAACGACTCTTGGTGCTTGCTCTGGTGCTAACCATCTATCATGATTCAGATCGGCTAGTGGAACAATGGGCGAAAGCCCGATCAAGTCGTATTGATGACAAATTTTGGATATCCCCTAGTAGAAGTCTTTCTTCGGAATACGCAATAAGCTGACGGTTGGTTGATGGAAGGTATAGAGCTCTGCTTACTACTTGACCTTTACTATTTATAGATGCCTCTGTTCCAACCTTCCCCAGCACCCTTGAATTTCATTCTTCGGAATTCAATTCATTTTGTACCACGTTTTACAATTAGTACCGGGACTTTCTGCATACCAACTATATAGGAACGAAGCTCATCGAGCAAGTGCCCCTGCAGAGTTTCACTGCTATCTGCTTCTTAGAGTTTAGAGCTTTCTCTAATCCCCAGAGAAAGAGGGGAAGGGAAAGATAGATAGAATGTGTACTTAGCGCCGGGGGAGGCCTCATCCTACTCTATTTGTATATGCATTTTTCTTTCAGCTAATAATGAGAGTGGGATCAAGCATCTATGGGAGAATCTTAGGTATGCCTACTTCCAGGTAGTAAAGAGAGCCCTTCTTTCTATTTTAGGATACGTAATCTACTTTCATTGCCCAACTAAAAGCTCTATTTCTTATGACACAAGCAATCACGAAGGCAGGAGTTCAGTTCACACTATGACCGGTAGGGAGGAGTGGAACCGCTCGACCTGAAGTAAAGCACTCTGATAGCACTGGCCCTGTTTAAGCTTCGATCAAAGCAATCAGGTATGGTGGCAGTGCACCTTGAAGGGCTGAGGCAATGAGTGAACCCGATGGAACTCAGGCTTCTTCATATCCGAGTCCGGGAAGAAAGCAGTCAAAACAGCTCATAGAAAAAAAGTTTCGCCAAAGCCAACCCCGGGAGTCAGAACATTCGGTCAGGGCCAGCTGGCACAAACAGAAAGAGACCTTTACCTTTTTTCCTTAGTTAGGGACTGGTGTCAGATGGCTAGAAGCTTGTCCTCAAGCACAGAACGGATACTGGCTCAGAAGGGGAACGAAGAAGAAGTTCATTTTCGTATTTCCTCTTTTTTTCCAGAGATAATTACACCAGTGGTAGGGCGAAAGATAGAAGAAAGGCCCATAGAAAAGGCTACGCACCTCTTGCCGCAAGGATCTTTTGTTCTAATATAAGGGGATAGAAGGCTAGCATCAGCCACTTCGACTCTTCGAGACCAAGGGAGCAAAGCAATAAAAGGTATAGACGGCGGTCAAAGCATCTGAGGAAGAAGTGGCAGGACCGGGACTAGCACCACCAGGCTGCTGACCACTTCAAACGGGGACTCTGGCCTGAGACTTGCTCATATGACTCTAAAGTCTACAGGAAAAAAAAGGCTACTACTCCGACTTTGATCCCATCTTTCAATATCCCGTGTAAACAAAACAACCGTGCCAACTTTGACGCCTTTCCGGTCTCCGAGCCTGAGTCAGGTACTCGCTTGGACTTGATTGAGACATTTGATCTCCCATTATGGCTTGCTGTCAAAGAAGGGCGTTAAGCACCTTAACATCAATCTGGTGGCTTTCTATGAGTCATGGACCATACAAAACAAGATCGGAATTGGACTGTCCTTCGTGGACGAGATCTTCTTTTCGACCTTCTGGTTGCCTGAGAGTTGTCTTGGATCGAACTACTACCTACTGGGCTTCTGAAAACCACTGAGGCCAAGAAGAGAATGAAAGATGGGAGTCGATCAAAAAGACAAAATTGATCACTGTGCGAGTCAGAAAGAGCGAACCGAGATCCAAGATCCTGCCATGTGAAGGAGACTGCCCTTCGCTCGCCTACGTGATCCAGTTCTTCTCTTCCTTCCGGGAAAGCAAAAAATCAATGCATCTTATCTCAAGTTGAAGAGTCAGAGAGCGAGGGGAAGAAGGTAGATGAACGAATCTCAATTAGGCTTATTCGACTTAGACTTCACTCTCACTCTACATACTTTTTTGCGACTGAACCAGACTGTACGTACACCTTCTTCAAGATCACAGGGAGAAAAAGTCACCGTCTACTCGTAAAGGCTCTTCAAGACCTATGTCTTCTTCTTTGGTTGGCCTTACTGATTGATCAGCCCGTCTTTCTTTCTATATAGAAAAGACTTCCTTCTACTTTCCCTGCTCCAGTTGATCTTACTCATGCCACTAATGCAACGACTTCGGCTGCTTCTAGCATTGCCGGTGATTCGATTACTATTCCTGCTATTGCTGTTGAAAGAGCCCCTGACGGAAGGGAATGAAATAAAGAGGTTCGAGATCCGCTTATAAAGGATAGCCATAGTAATGGGATTGGGAATCCCCGGGAGAAGGAGTTCTTTCTGGCACTCCGGTAGCGGATTCCTTGATAGTTGGATTTGAATAATAATCGAGTCGATGCGTCATTGCCTGGGCCTAGCAAGGCAGGTTGAAAGGAGATCAATAGGAGGATCGGACCCGGAATCAAGGAATTGTCTCAATGGATAGAGATAATGGGGCCCCCTTTCTCTTGTTCGGATACAGCTACTGCGGATTGAGAGGCATCGGACCTAGTTGAATGTTCTTACCCGGGTTTCAGAGACTGCTTTAGATCTTGGAGTTTCATGGCTTGCTCCCCTCGGTAGCCACACAGGAGCAAGAGACCAGGGGGGATAGTACTAGTAGGTTTCTCAAACCTGGTGGTTCAGTCCGACTGGCAAGAGCCTCTGTGGATTCGAATCCAATTTGACCATTGAACCGGTTGGAAGATATGAATAGTTCGCCTCTAGTGCTTACCTCTGATCGATTGATGGAAAGGATTGACTGGATTCGGAATAAAGATATGGGCAACTGGACCGGGATAGCTCAGCTTAATGGCTTCTATCGGCACCAGATCCCCAGTATTCTCCAATTGCTGCTAATGATGGGTTGATATGAAGATGCACCTCCCCTTCGGATGGATGGGAACGGGAACAGCAGAAGATGAACCGAGGAATCCAACCAAATAGGAATGAATAGGCATGTGGGAACAGCATTGCTTGCATTGATTCAATTGATTTGAAGCGGCGGTTATACTATACATACGGACATTGTTTTCACTAGGGGTTTTTACCGAATTGGTCACAAGCCCGTCAGAAGCAACCTCAGCAGAAAGCCACTCTTCCAGAGTCTCGTCCATCGTCTGCTTAGGCGACTATTTATATTTAATAGCCTTTAGATCTGCCTGTGAGTTAGGCCGAATACTCGACTATATAGGCTAGGCTCCTTCCTCCTGCTCCAGCTGCTAAAAAGAGTGACAAACGGCGTTCAAAAGCGAGGGGCGTAGCGATCTCCGTTGAGTTACCAGAGAAGGGGGGTATAGTTACAAAGAGCATAGCGGACCGGAGGTCGAATAGATCGAAGACGGAAGAGAACAAGAGCAGTTCAGGTTTCAGGTGCCCGTAGCTGGGCATCATACCTACTATACTAGGAAGCATAGACCAGTAACGAAAGACAACCATGAGAGGCTATTTCGGGACCAAAGAAGTGAGGTGACTAGGGAACAGACTGGTTTGTTTGGCTTTCATTTAAGAATAAAGCGATTCAAAGAGGAATAGAAGAAAGTAGAAGTACGGCGGGCAGGCTTTCCGACTAATGAAATGATGAGAGCGGACCAGAGACCAGTTTCAAGATACGAGGCTCTGGAAGAGGGAAGAGAACAACCAACCACCTTCCTCCGTAATTGTTGCAGGCACTGGGCTCCAATCTTAGCCCTTTGGAAGATTGGATGTGTTTGGAGTGCCCTTCGCTTCTTTTCTTCTTTTGCCATGAGCAAAGCCGGCCGGCTAGCCTATCGTTTATCAGGACCTGACGACGGACGAATCGTCGATTGGTTCGGCGCTTGGTTAGATTTTTGGGTGCCTTGTGTGTGTGCTCTTGCAAGTGGCTAAGTGTAAAGGGAAATGACTCTGCTGCAGCGGACCGACAGCTTATAGACTCGTTACGCAACACGACTTTGGCACGACGCTTGATGACTTGAGGAAAAAGAAGCGAGGCGGTGCAAGCTCGGGTGGTCAAGACCTTTCGGCATTAACTAGGACTCAAATAGGATACATTGCGTCCGGGCATACATTTGCAAATCAAGCAAAAGGTACCCACTTTGGAGGTATGCACTAGGAAGCCAACCGCGCCATATATACAATACACAGATACGCGATTCCATTCCTTTCAGTCCGAGCATGAAGAATTCCTCCTATTGAGAGGCCCTAGCCAGTGGGCTGACCACCTTTCTGTCTTCAATAGTGAATAGTCAAAGTTCCCTTCGACCGCGTAAAGTACTTTTCCTTCCGCTAATTATCTTTCCTTGAATCTTCTATACCACTTGCTTGGAGCTCCTCTACGAGTGTATCTCATCAGCTCGTAATCCGCATAGTCCATGCCATCAGCTCGTTCAGCAGAGTGAGACCATTCCCAGTAGCCAGCAGAGTCTATTATTTATAGCTTTGATTGATCGACTTTAAGGAGAGGAGACTGTTAAGGAGTAGGAAGAGTCCAGTTAGGAGTCCAGGTATGGTACGTCATCAGACTGACGTTGGGCAGGCCAGAAGCAGTTCTAGAGTTAGTGTCTGTGCCATTTCCGTTCGTACTTCTCTTTAATAGGATATAGTTCCACCTGGCAGGACATCGTCGTCACTATTCCCAACTCATTTAGTCCCAAGGGACAAGCTCGTACAAGAGCAGACATCCCATCTCGGCTCGTACCAATAAGAGTGAAAGGCCAATATAGAGTCAAGATTGGTTCAGTTCGTGCATTTCCAATGAAATGGAATTTCTTTTCGGTTGTCCGCGGACTGAAGATCAAGGCCGGAAGTGTCGTGCATTCTCTTAAGACATTAGGATTTTCGTCCCCGGCCCTGGGGGCCCTCTCCTCTGGTGCAGCTCTTGGATCTTCCCTTCCTGTCGACACAGAGGACTCCCGGGGTTTGGCCCGCTTTCAACCTCAATTCGCTCCCCGATCTGGAATTCGATTCTCCCCACGATGAAATCGAAGATTGTCTTTGCTACACCACAATCTGGATCCCCGATTCAATATAGCGTTTTGCGCAGTCATGCTGGAATTCATAGATCACATAAGGCATTTCAATACAACAATTCGCGACTTAAATGCGGAACTTGGTCATGTGCTTCGTCAAGGCAATCTTGTTGCAGACTCGTTGACTTTGTATGCTTCTCTTTTGCCTGTTCGTACTGTTTGGAATCATTTGAATCTATTGCCTCAAAATCTTCGAGGATTGATTACTCTTGATAGATCAGCTGTTCCTTCAATTCGTACTTGTACTCGGGCAATAAAAGTCAGCTTTCTTTTGGTTAAAAAATAGATAAATATGGGGATGTCCCACTGCCGTTAGCACCCTTGTACGGAGCGAGTTAGAATATGAGTTAGGGTACCAAAGGAAGAACAAGAGACAGTCTTTTTTAGTATCCTTATAAGCCATTTTTTGATCTTACTGGACCTTTATTGCTTTAAGCGAACAGAAGAATAAGCATAGGAAAAACCAAGGAAGCCTTTAGGCTGCGCTTTATAAACAATCTTTTTTTTTCCGGAAGCGAAAGAAGCACCGATTGACGCTCTTCCAGCCCAGCTGCTGTTTATGTTTTGAATGAGGTGCCCGTGCTACATCCGGCCAGCATACAGCCGTTGGGCTCTTAAATAGCTGTTCAGGCACAGTTGCCCACCATACTGAGAATCCCACTGTCCTAAGCCGGTCAAAGAGCTGATCAGGCTTATGAAGCTGCTACCTTTCTTAGCTACTATCTGAATGTCACAATTCAGTGCTGATCTGGAGGGCTGAACGAGTTAGCTCAGTGAACCTTGAGTCAATTGGAGAGAACTCACTTCCTTCATCAGGAACAGCGATCGCTACTAATCCGAAAGACGGGGCCGATGGAAGAGGGGAGCTTGCACTTTCAGAAAGACCATGCCCGGGAAAGTTCCGGCTTAGTTCTCTTTCTTCCGGCTTGGTCGAGCCCCCTTTAATTGAAAGAAAGAACCTCCCATAGGTCCTTGCTTTGTTATACTGAATAATAGGAGATTGCTTTCACTATCCTTGCAGAACTGGAAGTCCCACGTGAGTCGCTTTTCCAAGCCCCCTTGCTCCTAAGGAAGAACCAGTCTACGGAGAAAGGACCTGAACGAAGCCAAAGGGTCGAGCTTAAGGCAAAACTGTCCCTGGCTGGGAAAAGATGCTTGAGTCACCGGTGTGGGAAGACTAGCAATTTAATCAGCTGTTGCGCTTTGATAGCTATTGTGCACGAAGAAGCTCTTTGCGAAAGAAGAGCTCCTAGGAGGGCATGAATTCGATAAGTCCCTCTTAGGTATAGACAAGATATGGTACTACAAAGCTAGGGGACTACAATTGAGTATGCCTAATTCCTTCTGTGAAAAGCTTCAAAGTGGTTTGGGTTCAATTCAAAATTGCACTAAGATGAAGCGAATAACTTTTGCAAGTTGAAAGTTACATCTTTGTGGGTTCGGCCCTAAAGTGTGGATCATCGGGTTGAGTACAAAGCATGTTTCAGACCTTGAGCAGTTACATACTTTATTTTAGTATGATTGATAAAGTAGGAATCGATCTATTCATAGTCTCTCTCCATTGTTGACTCAGCTTGTGCCTGTCTGTTTAAGGGAATAGGTAGAGAGGTCGGGTTTTTTGCTCTTTCCGCTCACAGGTTGATGAACGAGCTCCTACTCAACATATGATTGCCGGCTGGGTGGTCGACACTGGTGCCACCAATCACATTTATGAGGACTTCAGTAATCTGTCTAATCTCAAACCGGGTCTTCTCGTATTGTGTTAGGTGATGGTACTTCTCTTCCCATTACCCATGTTGGCTCTGCTTGCATTGCTTCCTCTTTTGGTAATTTGTCCATTCAAAATGTCTTTCTTTCCCATCCCCCCTTGTGGTTCAGTGCTTTCCTACCTGCTTTCAAAGTCAATAGGAAGCCAAAGAAGTATGCTTTTGACCATAGCTAGATAGAGGATTTTCAATGCTCTTTCTCGTATGTACGAGTGTCCCTTTCTCCCTTTTACTTTCTTTCTCTAGAGCGAAGTCTTATAGTCTCTCTCTCGTCAAAATGCTGGAAGTGCACCGCAGCTTACATAGTTCTATGTGTCCGCCCTTGAAAAAAAGGATACTAAAGGCACGGTAGTGTTTTAGGCATACACTAATAGTAGGTTACGATTCAAAAGAAAGAGAGCCGGGACTATTCAAATTCGAAAGTGTCTATCTTATATAGCTGTAATTTCACACTTGAGCTTTTCCCTTCGAAGAGTTGATCTTTCATTTCAAAAGTCCCCAATGGAGAAATGAGACTGATTTCAGTGATTGAACTGATGGCAATGAGGGCAACTAACTGACTATATAGGCGAACTAGCGGAATCCCTAAACTGAAGCTTAGCTGTCGAAGTGCACTACCGAAGTTCTGTCCCTTACGTCTCTTCAAGACCTCTCCCGTTCTCAGTCATTGGCCTTCTCCTGCCTACTTAGATCTGCTTCTTCTTTCCCGTAATGAGGATGTCTTAAGTTCACAAGTAGTTCAACTAGATGGGGAAGTGCCCTCCACTATATAAGTGTCTTTCAGTCTGAGATAGATTAACTAGTATCGTCTTTTTCGAAACGAACTTCTTACACCCGTGTGTGTAGAGAGAGAAGATAACCCTTAAGGTATAGATAAGAGTTCCAAGACTTCGGCTATAGGTCGTCTTTCCATCGATCCAATATAAAGAAAAGGGACCATCAAGTCTTCTTCTGGCGCCCTCTCGAAACCTAGCTGTGTGAGTTTGGGGGCAATGTGCAAGCAACTTCATACCCGAATGGAGACTTTTTCCTTTCTCCTGCAAGGTATAGAACAACTAAGGGTACTGGTCGCTTTGGTTCTGCTTCTTGGTCACCACAGAAGCAGGTTCTTCAAGACAAGCTGCTATTGAGAATCACTATTGTGGTTCCTAATCGGATGGAGATTCCGGTCCGGTGTAGGGGACACCTTATTCATGATCTAGGGCTCAAATGTAGCCTGCGCTAAGCAGGGCGTTTAGCTTTGGTTCCATCTGCCCTCTTCCGGGCTTGATTGTTCCGTGTAGTCGATTTGCTCAGTACCCTCCCATGAACAGAGTCCATGAGCTCGAGAAGAGAAGTCAGGCTAAAGCCAAGCAAGAAAGCTTCCTGCCTGGCGAAGATAATATTCTTCATTCTTCGAGGGGGTCGACCTAAGGCCAAGCATGCATCTCGGAGGCCTTATAGACCAGCTCATAGCTCGCAGTGAATTCGGATTTGAAGGGGCGCTCTCTTTTATGAAGTGTGAAAGCCCGCAGAGTCATCGTGCATTTCACTTATTGGGGACTTTGACATTAGCCCTGAATGAAAAGCTCTCATTCCATTTCTCTCCTATAGAGCGACTCCAATACTATAGCGCGGACAGACCGCTTACACGTGCGCAAATCATAGTGAGTAGCGATGGGCGTGGGAATCCGGGCGGAACAATAAGCAGCAAAGATTCCCGGCAAAGAGAGTCTTGTTTAAGCTGGAAGCTTTGTTTAGAATTGAATCCCGCCTTGCGCCCTTTTGATTGCTTAGCCTTGTGACCCAATGAAAAGAGGGTTTTTGAAGGGAACACCGACGGCTTAGCTGCATCTTCGATTAGAGCTCAACCTCTGACATTCTGATAGACGAACGAAATTTCCAGTAGCCTCCTAGCAGATAGGTTACATTAGGGAACCAGCAGATCCCGAGGGACCTTCAAATATTTCTACTCGTCCTGACTTGCTCAGCTTTCGACTAGAGAGTGGACCTTCTGGACTTCCGGAGCGTACTCAGATTGGCCAATCTTCCTTACTCAAATGGCACTGGAACTTCAGCTGCCAAAGGAATGAAACAAATGCTCAACACATGCCTCCTATTGGAGAAGCTTCTTTCATTCATTTCCCTTACCAGCCGCTCCTAAAATGGTAACTTCACTCTGCCCGGGTTCATCATGTGGACAATCAATCTTCTTGTCTGGAAATGCATGCTTTTATGGAGGCTCTTCAAGACTTCCTTCTTTTTCCTCTATTGTCATTTTCTTGTGGGAGTCACACAAGTAGAGCCTTACAAGCGATCAATCACTTCAGTCTCAACTCGATCGGGGCGTACTTTCAGAAGAAAGAGACGTTAAAGGACCCCGACGACACCCATTCCATTAAAGCCAACAAATCAGTCTTTTCATTACTGAGATGAAAAGCCTATTAGGCTATGAAAGACTGGTTTAGTTTCAGCTGCAGCTTCCTTCCTGGGGCAAAGCAAATAGGGCAGTAGAAGCTTCTTTTTCGAGGAAGTCAGACCTGGGTAGCTAATAAGAGTACAAATGAAAAGAAGTGTCTACCTATCCTTTACCTTCTCAACTATACGGGCACGATCGATAAGCTCTGCTCTTTGTTGCCGCCCTCAATAGATTAGGGATCTCTAGGTCCTTTTATCATGCAAAATGGATAAGAAACTTGAGTGGTGAACTATTGGAGATCTCCGGCAAGGCTGGTTTACATTCTTCTGCCGATGCTCTTTGTCTTGAGCCTAGCCTATGGAAGACCCAACCGGCTCTAAAAGACCTAACTTACCAGCATTAACAAAAAGAAGAGATCCATTGCCCTTTTTCTTTCAGTTCTTTCCGAATTGATCTTGCTATTAGGCACCTGTCACTTCTGCATTTCCCGCACCGGATTTCATCAAATCTCTCTCATCGAACTAATGCCATTCTATCTACCTGAGAACTAAGGGCAATTACATAGCGCCTTCTCAAGTCCTCATCTCTTTATCTATCTATGCATTATATCTCAATCTATCTCCTTGGATTCTGATCTAAAGAATCAGACGGGTCATGTGATGCTTCAATCGTGTTAGCAAGGAAAGGAACTTGAGCTCGTTAGAGTCAAAGGGAAGCAGTGACCTTAGACGTTCTTAGATAGCACTTTAAGAATAAGTAGTATGATAGTCCATTATTTCAGTCGCCTTATTGGCTGTGCTCCTCTTTATGTGCTCTAGAGGCGGGCTTCCTTTAGGGCCTATTCTCTATGAAAGATCCAATCTACTCATTAGCGCGAGAAAGGGTTGCCCACCTCCTAGTGATGGACTTAGAACAAGAGAGAGCAGCTGAGTCTTTTTAACGACGGGAAAGATATATAGCGACAAAAGTGGTGATTCGAGGCAGTTGGCTCAGAAGAAAGAGATAGCAGCGCAGAGAGTGTGGTGGTCCCCCTCCAACTAGGTGACAGTAGACGATCCAAAGCCAGGTACTACTCATAGGCGCTTTGCTGACCAGCGGAAATAGCGCTTCTTTACACCGGACCCGACTGGATATCAATCTCTTGGAAATGTCCCTGCTATAGGATCTCTATTTTCTCCTGGTCTCTTCCTTATAGCTACTTTTTGGGAGTGACCAATGAATGGTGTAATTCTGCGGGTCTTGCCCTT
Organism: Orobanche coerulescens; assembly: GCA_033398695.1. Classification (NCBI taxonomy): domain Eukaryota; kingdom Viridiplantae; phylum Streptophyta; class Magnoliopsida; order Lamiales; family Orobanchaceae; genus Orobanche; species Orobanche coerulescens. Next base: position 284,742 of record JAWKAU010000135.1, on the reverse strand, counting down.
TCTTTCTTGTTAAAAGCCCCGCCCTCTAACTAGCAAGGGAGACTCCGCGATGATGAGAGTCAGGCACCTACCGCGCACCCCTTCCTCACTAACTCTGGAGTAATCATCTTTCTAGTTCATATATAAGCAAGGGCTGCCGTTAGCCAACCAGGGGAGCAGGAGCTCATTCTTCCGCCTTTCAGCAGGTCCTTAGGAGACAACCTAATCCCAATTCCAAATTTGAGACTGGAAATGTAAAAAAGTGTTGATTGTCGCTATATTTTCTAATTCAAAGTAGATCTACGACCACCCTCGTTTTCGAGCAGCGAAAAGAAGGTTCAAGGGTGTAGTGAACTTTCGCGTCTCCTATTCGTTCGATCAGCTAGTAAGCGAGGTACGAGGTCACATGATAGTCTAGCCAGGGGTTGGGAAAAGAGAAAAAAGACGGATCTGTATGTTACCGATAGGCCAAGGGGGCACCCAATTCACTAAAACAAAAGAGGATAGCTTTACAGCAACGTAAACATCAATGGAAATTTTGAAAGCAAAGTCTTTTGCTGGTGAACTACCCGAGGCTCTGACAAGACCTTATCCGGATGGTATGGTCTTTTCTTTGTAATCCGAAAACCGCTTTGCTGGCACTGGCCTATTCGGAATCTTCAACCCGGAATCGACCCTTGTCACCACCTTGAATGAATTCAAGCTATTATGTCCTACACCGGCAATAAAAGACACCGCTGGGATCACCCTTCTCGATCAGCAACAAGACTACTTCTCGGTAACAACAGGCTTCTCTTCAGAACTTCCGAAATTTCGTATAGAAAGAAAAAGAGATTCCTCTTGCCGGGTGTGATTGATGCACAGAATTCTTTTCTCCCATGCTTTCTGTTGGTCAACAACCAACCACTCTTGGAGGTGTTACTACAAAAATTCTTTGACTCTATCTGAGTAAGAGAATAAGAACTGCAGCATGAACAATAAAAGAAAATGATGAACTGGAGAAATCTTATATTAAAGGGGTCAGTAGTTTCAGGTTCAGAATCCCGGATGCTTGATCCGTCGGCGACGCAGGGCGTCGACATACTAGAGGGTATCCCCTTATTTCAAATTAAAAATGGGAACATACTACCGCATACTAACATAGAATACTCTACAGTTTTCATCCCGGGTGATTTTGTGGACCCGGCGACAAATTGGTCATTGACCCGTTTAAATCATTTCTTAATTAATATGAAGCATGATTTTTTCGGCGGCGTCGCGCAACCAAGCTATATTCAGGCTCTACAACGGGAATTACACGGAATTGAAGGAGAATCACTCAGGTATAAACTAGACTCTATATTAGATAGGGAGTCCCATAATTTAAGTAATTGGTATAATTCTTCTTTTTATAATCAATATGGGGTCCACTGCCCTATTGATTTTCATCAATGGTACGCCAATAGGTGTGCTGAGTTGTCTCTTAAGGTTTGTACCGACATCCCGAGCCCGCTTGAGCAATTTTCCATTCTCCCATTGATTCCTATGAAGATAGGAAACTTGTATTTCTCATTCACAAATTCATCTTTGTTTATGCTGCTAACTCTCAGTTTGGTCCTACTTCTGATTCATTTTGTTACTAAAAAGGGAGGAGGAAACTCAGTACCAAATGCTTGGCAATCCGTGGTAGAGTTTATTTATGATTTCGTGCTGAACCTGGTAAACGAACAAATAGGGGGTCTTTCCGGAAATGTTAAACAAAAGTTTTTCCCTTGCATCTTGGTCACTTTTACTTTTTTGTTATTTTGTAATCTTCAGGGTATGATACCTTATAGCTTCACAGTTACAAGTCATTTTCTCATTACTTTAGGTCTCTCATTTTCTCTTTTTATTGGCATTACTATAGTGGGATTTCAAAGAAATGGGCTTCATTTTTTAAGCTTCTTATTACCCGCAGGAGTCCCACTGCCATTAGCACCTTTTTTAGTACTCCTTGAGCTAATTTCTTATTGTTTTCGCGCATTAAGCTTAGGAATACGTTTATTTGCTAATATGATGGCCGGTCATAGTTTAGTAAAGATTTTAAGTGGGTTCGCTTGGACTATGCTATGTATGAATGATCTTTTGTATTTTATAGGGGATCTTGGTCCTTTATTTATAGTTCTTGCATTAACCGGTCTTGAATTAGGTGTAGCTATATCACAAGCTCATGTTTCTACGATCTCAATCTGTATTTACTTGAATGATGCTACAAATCTCCATCAAAATGCTTATTTATTTATAATTGAACAAAAGCGAGGCTCGATGAAATTGAGCTCGACCGAGGAATAATCTTTTTTTTATTCCGCGAGGTACAAATCGAAGTATTTATTTGTCCCCAAACCCCTGTTTCGCTCTTTCCCGCCTAACTGAGAAAGTCACTCCCTGCCGTGATTTGCCGCATCTAGTAGGGTTTGGGTCTATAAGGTATGCTGCTGGGTGGGTATCGCTCCTAGAGAGAAGGGGCTTGAAACTGTTGAATCGACTGGATCCGCTGGAACTACACAAGGCTATGGAACTGAAATGGATGCTTAGCAAGGTGCTGGATCAACCGGCTAAACTCGCTAATAGATATCTGTTTTCTCAGGAACCAGACCTGCATGCAGTGCACGAAGAAGAACATATATCTCTGGTCATATTCTTGTGGAACTTCTGTCGTCCCGTTCATTGTGGTTCCTCGGCCATTTGCTTGCTCGAACTGTACACATTCAAAGAGGGGGCCCATCCGGTTAGAAAGAACTTGGAGGTTTCCCTGTGACTAACTTAGCGCACTTCCGTTTTCTACGCAGGCTTGCGGGAAGCGGAACTAGATCCTAAGTGCCATTTTGTTATAAGGCTCAAAGTTCCAACTAATGAATGACGGGCATTGCTTGTTGCCAGCAGGGCTGCCCCACGACATCCTTGGTTGATAACACAAAAATTCTTCCCTACAGTCTTCATTCTATCTTTTCTGCTCTTGTTCAGTAAGAAAGGAAATCGTAGATAGCAGAATACCGGACTAGTGAAGGTTGCCATTAGTCGGGAATGAGCGAGAAGAGAGGGCTTCAAGCTGCGTGCGAAGTCAAAGTCGGCGAATCCGCTTTTAAATAGAGCACGCAAGAAGCTGTCCAGAGTAGAGTTAGGGGAAGGCGAGCTTAGTCCAGTTACAGGTAAGCTCATGAATGCCTTATTAGAGTGAATACCTCTTTCAAGTGAGTGAAGTTAGATGAGGGGAATGCTCTAGGTAACCAGTCAGTCGACAGGAAGAGCCTTTGAAAGTCAAGGATCCCCAAATGCGCAACTCGTCTTGATTTTGAGGCGTGCCTGGGCGCCCGCAGGAAAAGATCCATTGAAAGAAGGTATGAAATCCTTAGCTCCACCACCTGTTAAGCATACGAGAATTGAGACTGTCCTCGGGAATTCCATAACTCTTAGCTTTGACCCCAAAACATCCAAGGTACCTTGAAATGACTACGGCGATAAGTGCGGTATGCTCTGGAGCCTGTTACCACTAGTTCAAACAGTTATGTCCCACAGGTGACTTGTCTTTAGAATTCGTCTATCATAGATCCCTAAGCAAGTAGAGAGAGCAATTGTGTGTACGTATGCGCCTATTCCCATTCCCTTCTCTCAGCCTTAAAGGTCCTATGTTAGGTTCGAAAGGGGCCGCTCTCTGGCTAGGATCTGATTTGCTATGTCCTCATTCCATCGGTGGAGAATCTGCTTTCTATCCCACTCTAAGGTTTTTTCCATTTATGATTGAGCTAATTGACTGAAACCTTTCCACTATCTTTCTAACGATAGCCCACGGGGAATGGTGACTGACCGAATCTCTGATCGAAGACCTCGGATTGACTGTACGATGGAATGTTCGGATTTTTCGGAGAAAAAGCCCAATCCCAAGGTATGCCTTTCTCTTTCTCCATAAGGGACTATCTTCAATAGAAGAATCACACAAGCCCAGGCCTCGCAGGTAGGCTCTGCAAGACCTGACCTATGCAGCTTAGGAGCTAATGACGCTATTGGTGCTGAAGGAAAGCCTACAACTCCTCAGTCTCAGGGCACGGTGCAGCTTGCTGCTAAAGATCCGGAACGAGTGATCTTGCTGCTCCCGTCTTACGTAGTTCTTCCCGCTTTCGCCTCTCCTTAGCTACTCTACTGTCTAACCCCGAACCTCATCTTCAGATCTTGGGATCAACAGGTCGACCGCGGATCTCAACGGATTGGCCAATTGGATATAGATCAATCGCACGAAACCCTGCTAGCGCATTTCTTTGGCTTCCTGTCTTGCCTTGGCCCGTTGAGTTCGTGATTCCGGATCTACGATTTGAGCTCAATTGCTAACTTTCCCTGGTGTATAGTATTTTTGAATTAAGATCTGTCCTCGGGCTTAATCCGTATAATACAACTACTGGCATTGTGGGGTAAGATTTCTTTGACATAGAAGGTCGGAAGGTTTAGCTACGTCCTGTAAGAACTTGCTACAAGCGGGCAACTTACTACCTCTCTGTCTCCTCTTCAACTATAGTTGAAGGACTGAGTTTCATCGTATAAGAGAGAGGGGTCGGTGGGCAAGTGAGCTGATCTCGCCTTTGTTGATCCGCTTGAAGAGAGTTATCACGACCCTGCTACATCGCGATCGTTTATTCCCAAGCAATAGAGAATACAAAGCACACAAGGTGCATGATGAACAAGAGTAACTTCCCGTCCCTCCCTCCATGAATTCAATCCCGGTACCCTCAACTGTCTTCTCACCTTTTTCACTCTTTCTTTCCGCTTCTTAAATGTGGAAGAAGGTGCTATGAAATAGCCGAGGGACCTAGCACTCTAATAGTTGTAGTAGCCGTCTATCTGAGTACAGAAATGCTTATGTCAGAGAATGGCTTGCTCTTCCTGGATCTTGAATCATTCCTTCCTGCCTTGGTAGTTGAATAAGGCCTCTTTCACACTCTCCGAAATGGAAAGCGAAATACCAACTATTCCACTTTCAACTACCAGCCGCTGTTTAAGAGGCTCGCTGAGACCTGTTGAGGTCTTGCAGAGCCATTCGTACAGATAGCCTAGCCTGGAAAGTTCCTTATGAATAAGAGAAGTTTGGGTATTGTATTAGGTTTGCTTTGACTTTACCCGGGTTCTACGAGAACAGAGAGCTTTACCGTGTACTCATATTCCATTAAGTGAACGAAAGCCCATCAAAAGCAGACATGGAAAGAGAGTTCGCTTTTCTTGATAGGCTTGATACTAAAGTAAAGGAGAAGAAAAAGCAAATAAATAAAGCGATGGGACCATTCAAAGGAAAGATAGGAAAGTACCGGTTATGTTACTTTACACGACCGATGGGACTCATAAAGTACCCCTTCACGATCTACTTATTGCTTATAATAAAGAGCCTCGAAAGAGCGAACGGAAAGATTAGAGACATGGGGAATGGCAGAGGCCCGGTAGATGTTCTGGAAGCTTTACCCTGTGCGTAGTAGTTACTTCTTGTTTAAGGTGTTGGTTTCATCCCAAGACAAGGAGCTTTCTGAGCCTCTTCCTTCCTTATTCACAAGAACAAACAAGACAAGATAGCACGAGGACGGGCAGCTCTGTCGTGCAAACCCGTCGGGGCCCTTCCCCAGCAAAGGAAGGAAGGAGCAAACTACTCTAGTCCTTTCTTCCCAGTCAGGAATTACCGAACAAGAATCCATTTCCGTCGGGCGAATACCAGATACGAGATCCGAGTCAAAGCTTTCCAATGTTCCGATATTCATTATTCATTTCGAGCAAAGCCAAGTTAAAGAATGGATGAAAGTCATATGTAGCAGCAAGGGGCCCATTACCCATTACAATTGCTAGCTTGAGCACCACCTCAGTAAGATTGCCTATGGTTCAATTTATCTACCCGCCCATAGGATGAACTAATTGGGGAATGCAGAAAGAAGGTGGAAAGGGGTCCTGAGGAATACGAGAAGCGACAGGCTTCTTTCACTTAGTTGATAGAACATTCACCCTCCCTTTCCGGGCAGATGCCGGAGCGAGTAGTCCAAAGGGTGGGCGTCGACACCACGAGCCAAGGAACGGATCTTTCGCTTATGAATAAGATGCGACAAGGATAGGTAGGGCTCGGGAAGGTCCATCTCTGCTGCCAGAGCACTGAACTCAATTCATATATAAAGAAGGATCGGCCCACTTACTCGATTGAAGAGAGAGGGTCCGAAGGAGTAGCTAATCGTATTCGTAAGCACCAAGGGCGAACTTTGAATGAAAAAGAAAGGTCTTGCAGAGCCTTTGTATTCGTGTACTGGGAGATTCGGAAATGAGCTCCGTTCTCCACTTTAGGAAAAAGGGCCGATCGAAATATCCTAATAGAAGATCTCCAATTCACTGCGACTTCTTCTGTTCCACGTCTTGGATTGGAGAAGGCGGTTATAAAGCAGCTTTTTTGGTTCCCTATCATTTCCTCATTTTCTCTTTCCGTTTCCCCCTTGGAATGAAAAAAATGCCACTTTGACATCAGGTTAGGTGGAATTTTGCATTGGAGTTCGATTGATCACTAGCGAAATGGGATTGAGTCACTTTTCCCAGAAATCCATAGGCTTAGGACTAGCTATGAGCCCCAGTTTATTAGATAAAACCTTCCAGTTTCGACCTTTACACTGAGCAGGGTCAAAACCATGCAAGTCCTTTTTCCCTCTATAGATCCGTTGAGAAAGAGATTTTTTGCGTTCAGCCTATGGAACACCAACTGCCTTTTGAAGGCTAAATGGCATTCCGGTTTCGCATGGAAGTTCGCCTAATCTGATGGGGAAGAGAGATTCAACAAAACAACCAGGCCGTCCTATCTATAGTTTGAGAATAGGTATCTAATAACCTTGCGCTCCCGATGTCTCTAATCATTGGCTTTATCGGATAGAACTTGCACTCGAGCTCCGACTATCCTGAGGGCGAAGGGAATCCGTTAGTGGATGCTTTCGATTAGTGCTATTCAGACGAACGATTTGCACATCAGTATCAATGCCCTCTAGAATTTCCTCTAGCTTCACCCTGTTCAGGCATAGTTCACTATCTTTCGGATCACGACAGGTATGTTCACTGGAATCTTTCTAAGAAGATCAAGATTGGTCGACGCTGCACCTCTAAAAAGGAAAGGGGGATCGCGTCAATAAGCTTCCTTGCGCTTTACGGTCCCGCAAAAATGGAAGACTCTTTAGTTCGTGTTTCATGACATGTCGAATGAGGAGCCCCAAGGCACTTCCAGTCAGTCACCCATTCATATCAATGAGATCTCTTGCTCCACTTCAACCTTCTGAGTACTCTTCGCTTACTTGCTGTTTTGTGTCTACGAACTGCTTTACATGATTTATTTCCAATAGATAGGGGGAGGTGTCATAGCATAGATGCAGCATGCGACTCACTCTTTTCTTTGAAAGCTTTCAGCTTGAGTTTCGGAAAAGCACTAGGCACTCCAATAAGGGCTATTCTCGGAGAAGACCTGGCCCCTCTCTGATTGGAATTGAGGGCTGGCCTCTTTGACTCGGGCAGGGGAGAACGCTCGCTCAACCACGCCACGAGACGAGATATTCCAATAAAGCGCGGAGAGCAAGCAAGAAGCATCTGTCCTTCTCGCCTCATATATTCCAATTCCACTCAACTGCTAACTTAACCAATAACTATTCCGGAAGCAGGGGGTAGATTCTTAGATAAGGCTAAGAATGCAGGGGGGGGAAATTACTAATTTACAGTTTAGGGCGACTTCTTCAGTAGGCACTTGCTCTGCTCGTCCGAAGGGAAGTCAATTCAGAAGAGAGGCCGTGGTCGAGAAGCACGGAACAAGGCTTTCGGCCATGGGAGATTTGGAGATTTCTCTTCAGAAAGAAAGAGAGAGCGACGAGAAAGTTACACTTGCACCGGATGCAAGAACTTGTCCGTGAATTATGGAATGAAAGGCGGGGGACATTCTCTTTAAACAGACATCGCCTAGCCCCGTTCGCAAAGTCCCTCGCCTTTCGGTCGAAAGCCTCACTACACTCAGACAACACCTAAGAAAGAAAAGAAAGAGTACCCGCTAGTAAGAGGAACCGAAGTAGCTGACCTACCTCACGAAAGACTTACCTCAGCGCTAAAGCCCTTGGCTTATTGCATATTTTAGACTCTGAACTTATGCCTTCTTAAGGTAGGGTATTTAAATACCTACTAGGAAAGCCTAGCTACTTTGTCGAGTAGCTTCATGAATGACTGGGGATTGGCAATAGAGGAAAGAACTGATTGCAACTACTTCTTATATAATAAGAAGCAAACACAGTCTTATCTACTTCGTTCGAAAGCCCTATGAAAGACTGCCTTCCAGGCATAACACCCCGGGTTACTCATTCCCACTTCTCCATGTTGCCTGAGCTTCAATTACATCGAACCTTCCTCACAGCCATTCTTTTATATCATGCCCCCTTTCGCTTACGCTTTCACCACCCTTGGATCATTGGCTTGGCTCACTTACTTACACTCAGAAGCCTTGCTTCCCGATCCTTACTCAGTCCAAAAAGGGGATATGAGATTACTTCTTTAGCTGCTGATCCGTTCCCCGCCTTAGTTAGTCCAAGAATGGCAGTTCCCCTCCTGCCTGCCTAAATAGTAGAACTATAAATAGAAGTCAGAGCTCGGGATCCCTAAAAGGACCTATTCTTATTATTATGAAGTATGACTTCTTTTACGGATATCGGTAGTTATAGTGAAGTCCTAACCAGACAACAGATCAGGTCTTTTTTTTTTTTTTCATACCCCTGTCAACAGTGTTAAGCTCTACTTGCTACTTACTACTCCCTTAACTTCTCTAACTTAACTTCCAGCTTATTCCGAAATCAAAGCTACTTGCAACTAAGAGCAAGGTGCGTAGCTGGCTTGGCTTGTTAGGGGAAGAGGTTAGTTTACTTGCTTGTTAGAGAAAGGCTTTAGAAAGCACAGTAACAGCTATGAGATAGCCGCCCTCTTACCCGCTACTCTCAATCTCTCTTCCGGCCCTTTTTGTCTTCTGGAAACCTTCCATGTTGGAGAAAATTTATTAGGGGGCTCCCTTCTGATGACAATGGCGTCGTCCGGTTCTGAGGGATGGTGGGCGTACTTCTCGTCGAGTGAAGGCACCTCTACCAATCCTGCATCATCAGGGCCCGCGCCTCACGGCGGGAATCATGCTTCCGTTTCGACGGAAGGGGCTGCTAGTCCCGGGCACCCAAACTACCAACCTGATGAGCGCATCGGAGGAGATTCCGTTTTAGACATTCAAAGGCGGCTTTTATCTTCCAAGCCCTTTCCCAGTGCCGAGGAAATCTTCTTCGCCCGTATGCAAGCGGAGGACCTGTTTGTGTTAAGCACATAGTTGGTTCTTGTCTTGTTTAGGCATTTGGGTCCTTCCTCTCGACAAAACAGAAAGTCTCATTTACTTACGGAATCTCAAATCTCTCTCGCTTCTTCGGCTTGTTCCTGTTCGTCTATTCGGGACGGGGCAGGCAGCCCACATACATGAAGAGAAGAATAGAGAGGGGGTTATCCTGCTTAAACTTTACTACTGGAAATTGGGGAGGGCTATAAGTAGGCCGTTTGTTATTGCTAGTTGGGCTGCTCGCCTTTATACGGCTTGGCTTGGCTTCGCTATCGCTTTAGTGTAGTGGTCGACCTAAAAAGTAGTATTCCTGCCATGCCTAGCACCCCCCAATAAGAATTTTTTAGCACCATCAACCAAAAGGGTTAGGCCACCCAAGCCGAGGACCCATGATTGAATACCGGGGCTAAGGAGGACGTATAACTGTGCGTAATATAACCCCAGTCCCCCAAAGAAGTAGGGCAGAGTTTCCTTCTCGGACCCAGGGAGCAGAAAAAAAAGAGTAACTCTGTAAACGAAAAAACATGCCAAAAAAAATAAAAGATCGCCGATCCACTTAGAAAGTTCATCTGTATGGTAAAAAAGACAAAATATAGCAAGAGCCAGACAGATCAAGAAATAAAGATTTAAGGGAACCCAACCCGGCCCCCTTTCATCCACTATAGCGAAGATGATACACGCTCCTGCCATTAGTGCAAAGCCGCAGATGAGTACAAGCTCACCTATGGTTTGCACTTTAAAATAATGAAAAAGAGACGGAATAATAAAATTATTCGGGCGAACCAGAAACATAGTATGAAAAGTAAAAACAGAGAGAAGTAGGTCAAAGCCTGGAGCGCACTCTTTTTTCTTTTTCCCACTAAAAAATCGAGCCCATAAAAAAAGAAAAAGTAGAAAGAGAGGCACGCGCCCCAAAAGGCTAGCGCGGGATCCAAAAGGTAGATAAGAAGCAGAAAAGAGTGCAAATGAAAGCCGAAAGACTTTTTTTTTTTAATGACGCGCACCCATTCTACAAGGAAGAGAGAGAGAATGAGAAGAACCGCTACGTAGATAATGTATTTCATCTCCATCTTTCCCGATAAAGAAAGATGCAGAGGAATGTTCATTACCAAGGAGCGCTCACAGAGCTGCCTTAAATCCTTGTAGCGGACCATCAGAAGAAAGAACTGGGTGAAAACGCCCGGCAATATATCCGAACTCCCTTTTTTTTTAAACTAGATTGACTTGGGCTGGTCTCCTCTTATTTGGTGCGCTGTAGCCGGCGAAGTGGCAAGGCTTGGCTGACCTAGGATCGTGGGGTTATTCAGGGTTCTGCTCCATAAACATCCACCTCTATCCGCCCACCAATGGATCGTCTTTGGAAGAGACCTTCTTTTGCCAGTGCTTTTAAACGTATTTCGAGTCAAAGGCGGACAAGAGAAAAAGAGGTCACTGGTCGACTGGATGAGAAGAGGTAGGTCTGGTCTTCGGAGAGAGAAAAAAAAGGGGAAAGCCGCTGCGGGACCTTATTACTCCTACGCTCAAAGCCAGCGCTAAGGTCCAGGTCCAGAAAGAAGCCGAGCCCTCCCACGGATTTGACCAAAGAAAGATGGCGCCCTCTAAGTCTTAGATGAAAGGATTTTCGAAAGGGAATCGAAAGCGTAGAATGATTAGAAGGGATTAAGCAGGAAGAAAGAAAAAAGAAGTGGGCGCCGAAGATTTGAGGAGATTTTGAGTGGCGAAGAGACTCGTCGATAGAGGATTGATTGGAGTCCAAGAGGTTTTCACTTTATGGTGTTGAGGCTTTGTTTCAACAGATTGAATTCGCTGGGATAACAAAGGGGCCCCAGCTTGCTTCCAATAGGTGGCGATGAGGCTCTTTGAGACCATTATGAATGCATGCTCGGTTCCGGTGCAGAGGCTCTGACAAGACCTTGACTTTCGTTTGAGTAGCAGAGTCCCGTTGAGTTCTTCTTACCTGTATCAGTAGCAAGGGCAAAGGCGAAGCCCGGCGCCCTTTCATAATCTATATTTTCTCATTTACATATTGCCAAACACTTATCGATAAGGCCCCGGCCCATCTTCCGCGAGTGCTGGAAAAAAACATATAGCCGCAGCTTCCATAAAAGCTCCTCTTCTTCCTGACCATTTCCAATGTATTCAATAGAATCTGAATTCTTCCGTGGTTCCCTTCTAAAAAATATCTATACTCTAGAAGAATCTTCAACGAAATGCTGTGACCCCAAGTAGGAATGGTTTTATGGCCTAAGCCATGCATGTAAGAAGAGCAAGACCACACCTGTCAATGATAATGGAAATTGACGCACAAAGCCTCACTTCTGGCTCTATCTCCACATCGATGAAGAAAGAGTACCAAATCTTCATCCCCTTCGCACTTTGTGGCTGCTAGTGAAGTGTAAAAATGCCTAGTGAAATGCTATCTCGATTGAAGCTATCTTGCTCAGTGGATTGTTAGCCAGTTGCTTTTTCTTTTCCTTCCTTGACCCAGCAACTTTAATAGCAGGAAGCCTGGCTACTTTCTTTCGAGACCTTCTTTTTTTCTAAAAAAGAGCAAGACTCAATTACCAAGACTCAATTACCAAGACTCAATTACCAAGACAAGCTTCCCTTGGTCAACGGCCTCATGCCATCCCACGCTATCGAACCAGACTAGCTCCGTTTATGGGTCCTTAACCTGAAGAGAGAGACCCCACCTAGACCTATTTTAGTTGAGTTGCCTCGGGGGGACTTAACAACTAACTAGTTAGTTGCCTTACAACTCGTGCCCCATAGCCTTTTTATTTGGCGTCAATAGCTCTATTAATCTTTCTCATCTCTCCAGTGTCTCAGATCCGCATTTTCTGCTGTTCAAATCAATCTCCGAATCGCTGACCGGAACTCAGAGAATGGGCGGGATTGTTCTTAAACTAAATCCTATACTTACCTTTGAGACGCTGCTTCAAGCAAAAAGTCAAGACTATCCATGGGGGGAGCAGCATCTTCCTCTAAATAAAGGCTTGTCGAATTCAATTGCCTTGGTTTTTTCCAAGAGGGATGAAGCTAAAGAAAGCGGCTACCTAGAAAGAAAGATCCCTCACGGAACACTTTATCAATCTCATGAATGGATATGTCACAAACAAGTTTTGAAAGACACCGTTGACCAAGGCTGCGTAGCCTATGCGAAGCAAGCCTACCTAGCTTCGCGAGCCCATTTCGGACTACTCTGGGCTAAGCACCTTTGGGCGGTGCTTTCTCGATCCAATCTCGCACTTGACACGCTGATCGCACCGTAGATCAAGTTGTAACCGAAGTAGACCAAGAAGGCTCTTTAAGACCTCGGGTTGGTTCGGACGACCCGCTCAAGGAAACTGCTGTTGTGTATCGAGGACTGGTGGAACATTTCCAGTCTCTGATGGCGTAGCTGATGTGTCATGCTAGGAAGCTGAGCTAGGGCATTCAAAGAAGAGTACGAGTTAGCAGTCTCAATTGCATCGACCCTTGTGCTTCTTGGCCTAGCTTTTGGCGGAATAACCACACTCCAACTCTCTAGCTGCATTACCGGTCTTAGCACTTTCCCTCTTTTCTCGCACGAGGCTAGAAAGATTGTTCCAGTAAGAGTGAATCGTCGAAGAGGAGCTGAAGATGGTCTACCGTAAGGTGGAGGGAATGAAAGACAGAATGCCACGTTATCGATGATGAAAGTAGCTATGGTTTAGTGACAGTGTCCGTGGAGAGGTTAAAGAGTTGCTTTGGTTTCAAGTAAGGAAAGAATCAGACTAAGAAAGAAGGGCTCTATCACCAGACATCTTTGACTGACTCGGGGATAGACAAGAAAATGCTCACTGAGCATGCACGTCGGGAGGTCTTGTCAGAGCCTTCCGGATTCACTTGTTTCACTCGGGCAGAGAATTCCACTCCTTGATTAGGAGGTTACAGCCTTGATTATGAATAAGCCGTGAATATGAATAGTCAGGAGCGAGATTACGAGCTGGAAGAGACAGACTATTTCGGCACTGCTGACTAGTTGAAGGTGTGCTCATTCCACGAGAAAGGAAAGAAAGAAGCCTACTCTGTACTATCACTGGACAACGAGCGGGGAAAGCATTTCTTTCTTTTTGACTAGGAAAATAGACCGCTTAGCATGTAAAGACTGTCAAGTTATACCGGGGCAACATAGATTGTTAATTCTAGATGTGCGCCTACAAAAGTGGCCTGGAAAAAAGACGACCTGCTTCAAGTGAGAAAGTTCACGCCGGCCTAGTAGCGAAAGTTATCAACTTCGTTGCCTTTCATTCTTTGAATTTCACTTTTTGCGTTTTATATAGATGCAAAATCTATCCACTCGATTTCCCTTCGGAGCGACCAGTTTCAATTGAACAAATTGCATCTCATATAGTGGGAAAGTCTTACCACTGGACTAAAGGCGTGGAACTTTCTACTTTATATTGTATGAGAAGATGTCTTCCAAAGATGCTAGTCGAGGGTCGGTACGAATGAGACTGTGCTAGAGATCGCAGTGAGCAAGTATGCCTTGTTGACTGGGTGGTGGTTTTGAAACAAGGATGAGTCACTCAGGGAAGAGTTAAGACCTATCAAACCCATCCATTGTTGATAGATAGCCACTTCTTTAGAGAGCTTCCAGCACAGTAAGGAAGTCATGGTTAGTCCTACACCTAAGATAGATGGATCCCCCTTCCCCTATAGCCAAAGTCAATACCAGCATTCCACCCCAAGCGAGAAAAGGGAAAGCGCGCTAGCTAGAATAGAAACCTCTTCTCTCTTAAGAAATAGACTTAGCTTCCCTCGAGAAGAGAACCTATCAAGTCATTCGATGAAAGTAGTTCAATGGCTCAAGACTTAGCCCCTGAACGGGAGCGGGCAAAGACAGTTACAGAATAAGAATACCAGCCCGATCTCGAGTTCCTCTTTCTATCGCTTTAAAGGCATCGTCCGAGTAGTCTTCCTGAGGGACACGAGAGAAGAGAGTCTCAGGGGAGAGGAAGGAACCATTCAACCATAGCGAATAATCTCGAAATGAAGTAGAGTCAACCTTCCTTCTTCGGCGCACAAGCTAGTAGTCTAGGCCCCTTGCCTTTGTATTGCTGTAAGGGCGTAAAGAGAAAGGCTCGATCGGAAGTGATGAGATTCTGAAAGAGACTCGACTTACAAGGTAGTTTACTCGCTAAGGCCATTGCAAGAAAACGATGAGGTCTTGAAGAGCCTTTGCTTCTTCTTAATTGCTTCTTCCGATGCTGTTCCCGAGATAGATAGAGAGAGATTGCATAGATCTGCCTGTGCGCCCGAGGGCGCAAAAGCCTGTTGCCCGGGAAGAAGATTTTGTCCTTGCGGAAGAAGAGACGAGAGTTAGTCAAACCGCCCGTCGATCATGATCATGATCATTGAGATTCATGTTTTAAGATTGCCTTGGTGTTACGTGCCCATTCACCCCTGAATAGGGCGCCCATCGCATTCAAAGCATGAGAAAGCCTTAGTTAAGCAAGGTAGGAGTAGGAGGGAGTCATTCTGTTAGGAAAGAAAGGGAAAGGTGTAGAATGGAAGACTTTCTTGAAAGGGAAGCCGGTGGCTAGACCAAGAGGAGATGGTACCGCTGGGGTTTACGACAGATTCTCAAAAGTCTGGGAAGAAATGACTCAATAGATAGGGCAATTTACATCCGTTCTAGTGAATAAGGGAATGGTACCAAGGAGAGCCAACAAGGGCTGCCCGCCACCAGACCACTCTCAAGACTATCGGTCTTTCGAACCAGAACTGGTGAACAGAAGCCTTCAATTGAACTCTTCACTCGCCGCGTACCGATCCCATTATCCTTAGTCTAGTAGCAAGAAGTCCGAGTCTCGACAGATAGCAAAGAAGAAGAGAGCATCCGCGATCGAAGGAGAGAGATAGAACCGATCCTTTTCCTGGGTTACCACGGATGGGAGTAGGGCGAATAGAAGTCATAAATCACACTCTATGATCCGCGAACTGCACTCACAATCCGCTTTCCCTCCCCAGCTAGCTTTTAAAGCTTCTGTTCGCTGCCGAGTGCCCACGTAGCCTTCTGCAACTAGATCCCTTTTAGTGGCCCAATAGGCGCAACCAGGTCTTACTACACACAGCTTCCATCGCGGCATTCGCCTTAGCCCGGCATGATGAGAGCCCTATATATTCTCTTTGATACGTTCTACCAGGGCGACCAGTCGTGACTTTCACTGCTAACTCAGCCAATTACGGATACGGAGACTAGAGACCAACTAGATTCTCTGTCTTCCTATTCCATTCCTATGCCCCCCGTATCGAGAGGAACAACCAGTCTCGGCTGGTGAGAGAGACCGATAGTCATCCGTGTCAGGCGAAGAACAAAGTCATTTGGTCTATATAGAAGCCCCTTTCAATCCATACAAAGACAAGGCCAGCGGGTTACTCAACGAGAGGAGATCAGAGAAAGAAGATAGACAAGATAAGGGAGCAATAGAAGGGAGAAAGTTACGGCCTATTGACAGGCGGCATAGTCTGCCCGTCTTTAGTTGGAAGGGGAAGTCGTGCAACCGAGCTAACGGTCGCAGCGGGATTTGTGCGTACTCATCTCGTCAGCGAGTGTTATAGAGCGATGCCTCTTTGCCTTCTGCATTCTACTAGGCTAACCCCACCTAGAATCTCCTACTGGTGAAGACGGGGGTATACTTGATACAAAGACCTTACTTCCTGACCAGGTCTACCTTTGTCAAGGCAGTATAAGAAGGCTAACTCAGTTAGAGAAACTTGAATTGGGGATCGACATCATCGAAAGCAACCCCGGTTGACAATTCTCAAGAGAACATAATGTGCTCTGCTTATGCAGCCTTTCCTCCTCCTCCAGTTCGATGGAAGGGGCAACCTAATGCTAGTGTCGATTAGCAGGAAAGAAGCAACGCGGCGTGAAGAGAGGTTAGTAACTGCTTCGGATGGCTTCCCCCTTGTTACTGAACTAAGTATCGACACGGGTCTCCGCTCCCTTCTATTGACCTAGCCAGACCGTGCTTGTCCGTCAACAAAAGAAGGAAGCTGCGAGGCCCTTTCGATTCTGCACAAATGAAGATGAAGATGAAGAGCCGGTGTGATTCCCGAAACCTAAGTTCTTCTTGCTTGTGTGAAGCAAAGAGAGATCGCTAATAGACCAATAGGTTCTTCGCGGGTAGGTACCTTGTTTGACTTACGCCTTTGCTGAACATGTTGGTAGGCCCATTCTAGCAGGGCTCCTTCCCTAGCTTAAACTGCTGGAAGATTGGGTCTCCTAACTTCTTCGTAAAAGAATAATAGTGGTAATTGTAACTGCGAAGGGAAGTAGGTCTGCTTGTGATGCTGCTGAAGGATCCGGGACTAGATAGAGGTCTCGATCTCACTCTATTCTAGAAAGTCAACTTGAGGCTCTGCAAGACCAACTCTGCCCAGACTTGCTTTCCTACCTTCATCAGTTACGGATGTAAGACAATGAAAAAAAAGGCTTCGCTTTGTTGCGACTGCCGCCGTCTTCGAGTGAAATATCGTTTTAGTAGTCCCGGTAATGGAGTCTTTCGAGATAAGACTGAGGCTTATTTTTTCTTCGTCGTACGTGACGGTAGAAAAGAAGTTAGAAAGAGGATTCGACTTCTATCTCAGTTTCACGGCTGAGTCCAGTTGGACTGGTAAACTCTATATAGATATAGAAGAGTTCTTTTCTTGTCGAAGATCATAATCTCCATTTCGCATGGCATTCCCCGTAGAATTTCCTAATAGAAGTCCGATCGGAATCGCCCACCATAAAGAAGAGTAGACGCCTAGGAGACTGAGTACTCAAATGGCCAGGTGAACGAGCACCATTTCTGGGGCATTTTCATTTTCTTCCATCTCGCAGGAAAGCCTTGTTTGCTGTTCCGGGTAGAGAACCCTTCGACTCGAAGTCGGATATTTCTTTGAACTCGCTCAAAGAATTGCGTATATAGACTGACTAGAATGACAAGAGTCCAGTGGAAAAGAAATCTGCGACTAACGTCTTGTCAGAGCCTCTCGTGCTTTTGTCCTTCCCCGGAGTGAAATCTATCCACTTCAATTTGCCTTGGGCACGGGTCATCCACGAATGCCAAACTGCTCTTGACCGTAGCGAAAACCCTCACTTCTTCCTTGACAGGTCCCGGCCAAGAAGTCTAAGCTTTGATCCCCATCCCTCGCCAGAATCTAGAACCTATGCTATATCGACTCGAACCTAGAGCGTATCTTTTTTTTGCCCGGTCTTCTACCACACTAAGATGGAACTAAGCTAGACTATCTGCTTTCTCGGCATCAACTATTTCCCGTCTGCAACGAGCCCTCTCTGAGACTACATGCACTGTCACTGTTACTCACCTTTTGCTTAAGGATCCTGGTTTTTCCATCAAGTCATCGTGACTTCAACGAACTCTCTTATATACCCACCCAATTCCTATACCCTCCTTTATTGTCTAAGGCTGCTATTGGACAAAAGACAATCTTTCCTCTCCTCAAAGTGCATTCTCTCTATAGGTCGAAAAGCATCCACTTGGATTTTCCTCTGGGACGGAAAGAGGACTGACCAGAGTTGAACCAAAGGAGAGACCTTCCAGTAAAATGAAAAATGGCATATGGATAAGAAGGCGGACATCTGGCGCCTGAAAGTCGGGACCGATACTAAAGGGGTCGCTAGGGCGGGCCGTGGTGGCCCCTGCTCACAGGAGGAGGTGAATAATCGACCGGGCAGGGTTCCCTGTGCTTCGAAAGAAGCATGCATCCTGTAAAATAGCATGCCGGGGTGAAGAAGGTGGCTCCATACTGGGGGGGTTGTTAGGGACGGGTATGAGATCAGGAGACGATCAAAGAGAAGAGAAGATTGAAATGAAGTTTACCTAGCCTAGGGACCTTACTTAATAAAGGCTAGGCCAATGAGAACACACCTGGAGAACCATACCCCCGCTTTGGGCAGCTAATGGGAAGCCTGGAAAGCTTGCAAGGACACACGCACACCCGGCAGTCACTTAACTCGCTTCGGAAGCAGTTTAAACGTCTCAAGCAAAAAGAGGATTGCACCTTAGAACACTAAAGAAGGATAGTGTAATGGGCCTAGGCCTGCAACCACCCGAACTCACTCACATCCTTTATCCGATTCGAAAACAAAAGGAAAAGGCCCCGGGACTGCTGGAAAGCTAATGCCTGCGAGTCTCTTTCTATTACAGATGCCATCAGACACAAGTTCCTTGTCTGACTCACTCGATGGTCGTTGCTGCTATCCCAATAGTTGTAGCTTGCTTCTCTTATTAGGCTCTGAAAGACCTTGCTTTCCTTCTTTGCTTTATAGTGCCGGGGTGGGGCTAGCCAATTCATATTCTTCCTTCTTTACCTTCCCCCGGTCCCGAGCCTCCTTACCAGCTCTCTGCCCCTATTCCTCTCGAAAAAGGGCTTCTTGAGGGGTGCCTTGAGTTAGCTGCTGGGTTCTTTCTTACGGTATTCTTCGGCTTGCCTTCTCCCCCATTATAACTGTTCATGAGGTAAATGAAAGTGATTCCTTATAGCAATGAGCCTTAACGCCCATACCTGATCCAAGGGGGCCCAACCCAAAGCAAAGTAACTTCCTCAGCCTGGACTGGCTCGCTAGCAAGATGAAAATCTTTTGACTAGCTCCAAGAGCTCAAGCAACTCTATCAGTGGACGGTGCCCTACATCTCCCTGTCCTACTTCTCCTAATAATAGAGTCCACGCTAATCTACGACCCTTTTCGCTTTGGTGACAGATCGAAATTGACTGAAATATAGGAGTTGTACACAAGGCTCTGACAAGACCTTCTCTTATGAGATTGCATCCGCCTTCGATTTTTCAATTGATAGTTAGCGGGCCTGAAAAGGAAGGTGCCTAGCCTTGCTAAAGGACATGCTACCACCCGCCGACAAAGTCAAGCGTCATCAGGTGACGAAGGAAAGGCAAAAAAGGTCAATAAAAGCTTCTTATGTGGCATTTGTCCATCAATCCCATTCTATGTCTATGCAATCTTATTTACTATGGCTTCAACCTCAATTAACATCGAGCCTTGTCCTTCCGGGATGTCGAAAACTTCAGTCAACACAGTCCTTACCCCGTATTCATCAATATCAATAAAAGTCGCAGGCGTGAAGAGTCGTGTTAGTATACTCACTTCTAGTTACTGCACAACGTCCTATCTTCATTCCCTTGGAACTATGTATTGCGGCAGATCACAGAAGGAAGTCAATAGCATACTAGAGTAGAGGGTAGGGGAGAAGGAATTGATTTAGCAATACAGCTAAACCACTAATTATCTATAATAGGTGCCTATCTCTTTTGTTACAGAATGAAAGAGTAAGGCATGAAAGAAGGAGGTTACTAAGGAATGAAGGAGCCTATTCTATTTGAGGCGGGATGCCCAAGAATAGAAGTAGTCATATGCCGAAAATCGTCTTCTGTGATGTCAGGGGTCTCCTCACTTGCGACAAGAGGTTTTTCCATTGATTCTAGCACAACCGATTCGATGTCAAAGGACAAAGGAAAGGCGACAACTTATTCCAACAAGCCCAGAAAAGAAAGAGGGGCTTAATTCTTATCGATGATATCACCCTCGCCCTAAAGAGTGAAATCCATTCCTTTAGCATAGCAAGGCTACGTGGTCTTCTCTTCCCACAGCGGATTCTATACCTTCTATCCAACAGCGCTTACTCTCGTTGCGGCATCAAGCACGGGTTACGAAAGCAAGGGCGTTAAGGCTTTCCTTCTCAGATAGGGCCTAGGGACTCTTTTCTCGGCGTAAGGATTGGTATTATAATATGCATGTAAGGAGCGCATTCACGAGCACTAGCTTTCCTGGCTTGTTCACATTCACCGAATAGATCTTTGCCCCTGGCTTTCACTCGATCGAAGGTAGAAGAACTTCCCCAGGGATGTAACAGAAGTCCTAAGAGATGGACTTAGAAAGCGAAGGACAGCAACGGAAACTCGATCTCTAGATGGCTAGGAACGAAGGAAAGAGAAAAGAGTGGAGGAAGGGGCCCAACGACCAACCAACTCTGGAACTCTATCGACGATAAAGCAATTCAGAATTGAACTCGTTCGATTGAAGCTCTGTCTGATGATTCTTCCAACTCTTTCTGACACTTGATCCCCTCCGACCTCACCAGGTCGAGTTCCATCCCAAGGACCAGAAGAGTAGAATTCAGGCGTGATCAAAGCTATATACAAGGGCGCCAAGAGCGGAGAAATGGCTACGTTCTATTGAAAGAAATGAAATAAGGTAGTCGGTTTGGAAGCGGTGATCGGAATACGCAGCATTTGGAAGAGCTAAGCGAATGGATTTCGAAGCGGACTGATCTGGAAGGGTGGGTAGCTACCTAAATCATAGTGACGAATGCGCGGCTAATCATAGCATACCAACCAACCAGCCTAGAGCGCGAGCATCATTCGTGCTTTCCAGAGGGAACTCATACAGAAAGCGAAGAAAGGGAAGCTGTCACGAAGTAGAAGAAGCCAAAGCTCTGCTCTGGCAGAAAAGCACCCTTGTAATAAGCGGCAGACCGGAACGGTGCCATCTGAAGAGCGGAGGCTCTGTTCTCTTTTCTTGGAAGTTTTGATAAATGGTCCCTTCGATTTAAGTAAACAGGGTCAATCTTATTATTATTATCAGAAGACAAGAGGTGCAAGCTCTTGGTTTTGGATTCCTTCTCTTTCTTTCCCGTGCATGGTTGATCAGCCATCATCCATAGAGAGAGCCGGATTTACCCGTTTATGGGCGGCTTGAAGAATCCAAGTGAAACCTGCTTAGTAGTGTTTATATTCTAACTTGTTAGATTTTGGGCGTACATTTCATGGGCACCCGTGGGGTGTAGTCATGTCTGGTGTCAGTAAGCAGCAATCTTCCAGGGTAGATTGATTCGTGCATAGTCTTCTGTGAACCTTCGATACCTCAGTGGGAAACTTGTAGCTACAGTCCAAGCGCTTTCGATCTTGATCAGATAGACCATTCTTTTGATCTTAGCCCATTAGAGATCGGACAACTTATTGTTGCGGCCTACATCAACCCCACTGACTAAAGGGCGTTTAGCTCCTATGTAGTTCTTTTACTCAACCGTTCATAAGCTCTTTTCTGGGTCGTCTTTCTTTCCTTATTGTAGTTCTGCAATCAATCAAATAAAGGTGAAATTGGATGAGAGATCAAGATAACGATAACGAAATCCTTGTATATATACAATACAATTCTTTGACCGAACCCACACAGACTTGAATGGGCTGCCTACGTATCTCTCAAGAGAATCAGGTCGCCGTAGTTCATTTCGAATAGAACTCTTTCTCAGGACGCTCCCCTTTGAAGAACCAAAGAGCTTATACTTCACTAACTGACGCCAAGCCCCTTTCATTCAATAATCCTTCGAACAGGTATCAGTCCACCCACTACCCCTAATGACTTTATCTCGCGATACACTTTCTAAATCGATCTTTGTCATTGATTCAATGTTCATTCGACCAGAGGGCCACTATCTAGGCGGATTTTCCATCAACAGGAGGTTCAGCCTGAAGCATCGATGGCGGCCACCCTAAGTAAACAGAAAGTGAAAGATATAGAAGAGAAAAGGGTCTTAGAGAAGGGAAGGCCGAGACCTAAGCCGATCGAATCCAAGAATGAGATGATAGAGATGCCCCAATTAGCAGGGGCTTCGCGCCGGAACAGGCCTGGGTGGGAACCCTTACGGATTGGGGCCGAACGGATGTCAAGCCTTTCCTCACTTTCAGCAAGGGAATCGACTCATCCACTGACCGTATCCGGCGCTGCGAGACAGTTCTTGCCTCGTAATTGGCACCAGTTCCGCCAATAAGCGGTTAGTTCCGGGAAGAATGGGCGCGTCTTCCGCCCGCGAACTCTAACTTCGTACATAAGGCACTATTTTATCTAATAGAATAGCACTAGAACCAGTCGCCCTTAGGACCTCTCTCGCGCATGCAGCCTTTTCACCCGTCTTTGTGGCTTTCCTTCTGCCCCTCCGCCCGTGCCATTGAGCTCATCTCCTCTAATTGAAGTCTATTGGAGTCTAATGCCCGAACTTGACCGGACTTACCAGACTTGTGGGACCTTTTGTTAAAAATCAACAGAGTCCGGATTGAGTATCAGTGATTGGTACATATGGAGCCCTAAAGGTAAAGGAAAGGTAAAGGGAGCCGGGGTGGGCAATATGCTATGTAGGGAAGCTTTAGCTTGGCTTTCTTTGTTAGTATGAAAGGTCAGTGCTTATTCCCTTCCTATCTTGGTATGCTATTCAATAGGCCTTCTCTCTTTCCACTACTGAACTTTCGGCTAGTGCTCACGTGTCCGGAGTCGGGATGACTTCTAGAGCTTCCCTTTGAAATCCACCCTTGTCAAATTCATCCATGTCCGGTCTTTGTTCTCCTAAACGTAGCTCTTTGCCTTGTTAGTAAGGACTTGTCTAAGTACGAAAATGGAGTCAATAGGCCTCAAGCACCAATCGAACTAACCGGGGACACAAAGAGGGTTCATCTTAGTACTTGTATGTACTCTGGTTTACTTAAATGGGAAATCCAAAATACGAGCTCTCGTACGAGAAAAGCGTTAGGCCCTCAGAAAGAACATCTGAAAAGAGTCCCCGGTAGACTGGTTTAGTCGGGTGTATTGGTTTGGACTGTCAATCTTCATTCTCTTTCCTCCTCGTCCATTAAGGAAGGCTCTGAAAGACCAAGACAAGAGTGCTTATTCCGCAACAACGGGGGGCTGGATAAAGTGTCTTCATGAACAGTGGATTCGTCTTTTAGACTTGCTCCCGTAAGCGATGCAAGAGTAAGCGCTGGTACACTAACAGCTCTTATTCCGTCAACAGGGGATTCTTCCATTCTATGTGCGAGGAGGCCTAGCCCGGGATGCCAAACAAGTCTTATTGCAGGGTATTCTCAATCTTAGAAGGTAGTTTACTTACTTAGTGTCCTACGCTGAGGAGTTAACAAACAAAGTGGATCCTTTCGCTACGCCCCTTATTGCAATAGTGGGCAAATGCTGGGATTAGAGCCGATGTAGTTTATCGGGTCGTTCCTATGGAAAGTTGCATTAATGTTTTCTGGCCCAAGCAGTAAGGGAAATCTCTCTTATCTAAGGCAAAAGCAGTTGTTAGATTAAACAACGCTTCAACCGCTACGCCCCTTATTCAGTTGAATCCTTTCCTTTCTATAAGTAATTATTCGCTTGTAAGACCTACTTCCCGTCCTAGTGGCTGCAGGGCATTCCTCCTGTCACTAACCGGACTAAAAAGCATTACTTCTTAGCTGGCTTACGGGTGTAGTAAGAGAGATCTCTATAATACGAGATTCCATCCCTCACTGACAGGAATTGCTACTTTTGAGCCCGCTGGAAGTAAACCAACGGGGATACCTTTATCTGGTTCAGCACCCTCTCCTAATTAAGCTAAATAAAAAACGAAAGACATTACCCACTCTTCTTTCCCCTGTCCTTCGCCATGCCCATACGCATCAACCCAGTCACTGCTTTCTTCCCCTATCCCTAAACAAATAGTCAGAATAGTGACTAGTATCAGTCCTACTTATATCCATTGCTCCTTCCTCTCCTTGCTTAGGGCGACTTCGTTCCCCGCTAGCCAGTTTCCTGTAAGCTGAACGATATCTTAGTCATACTCTAAGCCCGTGGTAGTTCCATTCCATCCCGTCTAGTGCCCAGTCATGCATTTTGAGTCTTAAGCTAAGCGCTTTCCTTCTGCCAGCCATCCAGTTCTAAGGCTCTGATAAGACGTTGGGTTAGAGCGAGTATGAAGTCAGGGAGGAAGAATCAGAGAGGGGGCTGGGAAGGAAGTTGACTGGTTCGCTAGAGCCAGGGAACGAGCACTCAGGGATTAGCATAGAAATGGAAGGCAGAACGAATGACAGTGCTTAAGACTTGCCCAAGCGGGAATTACACTAGCAACTCCTGCTTCAATGGGACTCGGGGTGGTCTATGCTGCATTATACTTGGTGGCCTTCTTTTTTTTCATAACTAATACCACCTCTTTCAAGAAAGATCCTAAGAGAAGAAAGGTCTTGCAGAGCCTTTGTGTCTTTCTTCTAGGCTGAGCTCCCGCCGCCTTGGTCCTGGTCAGGGAATCACGCGCTTCTTATCTCCCTTTCTTGGCGACAGGTTCTAGTGTGGCTGGCAGTCATACGCTCCTTTCTCCGGTTAGTGGCGCCTAGTGTGACATGGATCTTCCTTCTATCTCCGAGGTTGCGTATCTATAAGATAGAGCCTAAACCCTGGGTTTGGTGCGCGGAGTAATCTCTTCGTCTAATCAAGAGGCCCCGCATCCCAGTGCCTTACCTTACCCTATTGCTACTGCTATTGTTGGGGAAAGTGGCACTAATTTCGTGTCTGATTCGATGCCATCTTATTATATTCAGTTGCTTCTGTCTTCTCCCTTAAGCTTGCATTCTCTTCCTATTCCTTGTGTAAGAGTCAAGACCAGTGGACATTTCTAAATAGTAAATAGCCCACGTTCAAACTACAAACTAGTCGAACTCAATTTCATCGAGCCTTATTCTTCTCCCGTTCGTTACTCCTATTTTCTCGGAGATAGCCTGGTCGTTCTCGGCTTAAGCCTTGAGCTAGAACAGCAGATTCGTGAGCAAGAGCAGCTTGCCCAAGAACAAGAAAGAGATATGCGAAATCAACCAAGACAAGCACACCGCAACCAACAGGTAATCCCGCGATTGTTCATTGAGTGCAATGAAGATGGAGGAAGCTAATGTAGAAAAAGAACAAGCGGATAGGAAGCAATCAAGTCTCTTAGTGAGTATGGTAAGGATCACTTGGGTTGCTAACCCCCGGTCATCAAAAGCTCGGATATCTGGGCATTCCTTATCGCGCCTTAAGCCGCACAAGATCACTCTTCTTTAGCTGCCCTCCTAGAGGTAACATGTAGATACCTTTTTCTATATTGCCAATATCTCTATCTCTTTTGGCCAGACCTTTAGCTACACTCTGGTCAGGTCTTGAAGAGCCTCATAAAGGGGTTTCGGAACCTTTAGATACCCGTTTTCTATAAGAGAAACTGGGCTTTCGACCCCCGCATTACCTCTACTTAGGGAGAAAGAAAGAAAGTCTAGCTTCATTTGTCATTCATTTCTTATGAGATTTTTGAGTCAATGTGTTAAGCCATTGCATAGTTCATGTTAGAACACGGAAGAGAAGGTTTGGTACAACCCGTTGTTTCGACCTGAGGGTTCTTTTGTTTGAGACCTTGTTGCTAATCTCGAGATAAGGCTCTGAAAGACCTCCCCTTTCGTCCAACCCTACGGCGAATCCTTCTCCTGATCATCTTCTTCCCATGCAGCCGACTGTCAAGTCCTTCGCGCAAACGCTAAAAGGAGTTCACACTTCAGAATAGAAAATGCCAAGAACATCAGCCCCATCATCAACTTTTGACAGAGAGCCTATTATTTATTCCGGCTAAAAAAGGTGATTCTTTTTCTGTTTAGGTTGATGATGCTCTCTATACTCAACAAATTCAGAAGTGCGAAGGTTCGTTTATTGGCCGTTTGTTACTTGCCAAGGGCTCCGCACCTTGGCAGATTACTGATCTTCGAACGCGGCTTCAATCGCTATGGAATCCATCTTCTCCATGGGGGTAGAGGATATTCTAATATTCAGTTTTCAAGCATAGAGGATAGGGAAAGAGTATGGAGTCGCAGCTCTTGGATGGTGAAACCCGGGAATCTTTCAGATCCCTTCCGCGCTGGAAACCAGATTGGAATCCCTACAAGGTTAACACATCTGTGGCTGGGTTCGGATATACGAGCTTAGCATTGAATACTGGCACCCATCCATGATTTTTGGTATCGCCAGGTCGCCTCAAAATCGATGACCCTGTGGCATCTACGGCCACTATGTCCGAGTACAGGTGGAAAGCGGACCTATCCATGCCGCTTCAGGATCCAGTTATGCTAGAACGAACGGGGTATTGTACTTCTCTTTCGCTTGACTATGAACGAATCCTTTCTTTGACCGGGCCGGACCCGTATTTGTAGTTGAAGCTTACGAACCAAACATTCCACCGTATGGTCAGTCACCATGACACCAGACACAAGAGTCTTTCATCTCAGGGATTAGGTGGTACTACATTCTAAAACGAGACTTTAATCTTGACAAGAAGTCAAAGTAGACTACTACGAAATCAAAGAATTCGGTATAAGATAGAAAGAAAGGGTCCGAAGGAGGCTTAAGAATGAAAATAGAGATGTACAAGAATCATTCTTTTTGCCGGGTCAGTCTTGAACACTCCAGTGGGCCCAAAAACTAGACTATGGGAACGTTCAGAAGCTATGATCGTACCCAGGGCCATTCTACCTTTGATTCTTTCTATCAGGGATACCGATGGCTCTGTGAGAGGGCAAGCAAGGCCTTGACGGCCGATTCAAGGCTTTGTCTTAATAGATCCTCTATTGGTAGCAATGATCGAGAGATCCGGCGTAGAATGCATCAGGATGGGAACGAACGTTTATTATTCTTTCTAATATGACAGCCTGTCTTTGTCAATAGAATGTATTGAATTCTCTCTCTTTATAGCTGAAGTGTTCACGTAGGTCAAATCGCTCCTATAGCTCAATCCAATAGTAATGAGATAGAGTCCAGCGGTTCAACCAACGCTTCTTTCTAAGGTGAGCGGGGTAAGCAAGAAAGCAGGCAAAGGCATTGTCCGTCGTCTCCTACTTGCTACAATTGCTTTAGCGCGAGCAGCAAGGGTCAGTGCGAAAAGAAAAGAGAAGGGCGTGACAGAAGGTCTTGCAGAGCCTAGTTGCTCTCTTTTTCTTTTGAGGTAAGGTGTTTACTCTGATATGATGAGTTCCGTGGGATGCGCCCCTAATTCAAAAATCTAGTTTGAGGGGGACAGACCTTATATTTCCAGGTGCAATCCTCCGCCCCAAGGCCTTCTTTTTTCCAACAACGTATAAGGAGATTATGATAGTTGAATGGACCATCGGAAAGAGGAGAAAGCCGGGTCACGAAAGACGATCACGAAATAGCGTAAGAGATGAATTGAACCAGAAAGTCAATCCATACACGTAAAAAGCACTCAATGAAGAGAAAAAAAGAAGAATGTTTTTGCCCTGGGATTGTAGTTCAATCGGTTAGAGCACCGCCCTGTCAAGGCGGAAGTTGCGGGTTCGAGCCCCGTCAGTCCCGACAAGAAGCTCTTCCTTTCCTTGATCCGAGGCGGAAGCAGCTCTATCTTCTTATTGCATAAATAAGAAGATTCATCCCGCTCTTGCTAAAGCATATTTCATCCTGAGTCTAGATGTGAGCAGGGTCGACATTCAGTCTTTGTTGCATTCGAGTAGGATCGATTTGGACCAATACGTATTCGACATACGATTTCAATGGGCTAAGGCCCAAAGGTCTAATGAGGGGAACCATGTAGCCGATTAGTCTTCATCTTGGTTTCAGGGTTCATCCGGAACTTCAGACTTCCAAAGAACTACGTCTTGGACTTGATCCCGTAAAACGAAGAAGGGTACGTAGGCAGCCAGGTCAAGCTTGGTTCAGTCTCTTTAGCATCCGCTCTATTACCGGATCTTTGTCTGGTGCTCTTATGGACCCATCATCTTTCACGTTGTCTGGCTTAAGAGTGACTTCTGTCTGACCGTAGCCTTTCGCCGGAGAGTCTTCCCCTTGACCTTGTACATTGCCCCATACTCATGCTAGGATTCAGGATCCAGTTGAACCGGAAAGAATCTCTTGAGGAATCGGCCTCTTCTATCTCCTCTTCTTGGTTCACAGGTTTCGCTTTCATGAAGATGGATTGAATGCCATAGATCACAGCGAATCGAGACTGCGGTCTTGCCTTTCTTTCGGTGCCATATCTTTTCCTCGTGCTTAGGAGATCTTCTGAACTATAGGTAGGCCTTTGCCCGACCTGGTGGGCATCTTCAGGGGCCAGGTGGCGCAGTTCCCTAGGTTGGGGTCCTGGCTCCGCCATACATTCAGTAAGTTCATGTTTTTTAGGGTGGTCTAATAGTTGGATCTCTATTGACCCTTCCCTCCTGCCAATAGAAAGATGATCGAGCCGGCATTGCCGGAGTCAATTCATGCAGAAAGCAAGAACGATACATCTAGATGTTGCATACATAATCCTCAGTTAAGGGTTCACCTGGAAAAGGTCTTCTTTTTCCCTTCAGATGACAGGAGACTCCAATGACAATTCAATATTTCTTCCCCTTCCGGAGAGGGCTAGCGCTTTCATCAATCAAACTCCTGCAACAAGAACTAGGCGCTTACTTTTGAGGCCTGGCTTGAATCGGCCCATTCGATAGGTAGTCACTCGTGATCAAGACCCCGGCTTAGGTCTTGTCAGAGCCTAGCGCACCTCCGTTCTCTGAAAAGTCCCTCCCTTGAGGAGTGGAGTCATATCCGCGTTGTCTGGTCTCGACCTATTGAATTCAACCTCAACCTTCGTGTTCCGTGTAATGCTCTCCATTTCGAAGAAAGAGCAGGCACTCTTCGCTTGCATTACCAACATCTGGCACACACTCCGACGTCGGTGTTCATCTGTCTTACTTTTCGACCTATGGAAGAAGGGGCTTCCCCCATTATTATAAAAGGGTTCCCGATAATCAAAGTGTTTTTCAGTTATAGGGACTCCTTCCTATCAAGGAAGGAGTCGAAGCTCAAGGGGGTTGTGTTATTCTTTTATTCTCTAAGCCTTTATTCCGCCAGTCTGCCCCTTAGTGAAAGCAGAACAAACACAACTATTGTTTTACCGAAGTCTGCTTTGCTCTATCTGAGTCTAGTGCCATTCCTTTCCTAAAGAAGGGATTATTACTAAGAGCTTTTATTCAGCTTCCTTCTATAGCTGATATGCGCATGTATACCACCAGCTGAAAGCTGATATGCGATAGTCTACCTTATTAGTTGCTTATTCTAACTAGTAGCAGCGCATATGCGACAACAAAGCGGATATGCCGGGAAAGAAGGCAGAGTAGCACTAGCGGGAAGGGACATGACAGCTGAGAGGGAGAGCAAACAGCACAGCCGCATCGAGGTCAGCAGCATCAAATCAAAGGGACTCGCCCCATTCTTGAGTTCGAACCGGATCTCATGGAGTAGCAAGATGAGCTGTTAGGCACGAAAGCAAGCCCATCTATTGGATACGAGAGGAAAACCATAGCGTCATGCTTTTAACATTCAATACGCCCATCAAACAACAAAAGAAAGCCAGTTGAGGTCTCAAAGTCAGATGCAAGAGCCACTATAGATTCTCCAATCAGCCCTTTTTCCAGCTGTTCATACTCGGTTTTGGCACTAGCCGTCTTGTAGTGATTAGGACAGGCTATAGAAGCTATCGAAGGAATTGCAAAGCAAAATAGGGTGCTTTCTGAGCCTACGGTGGAGGAAGCATGGTAACTAGTCCAGTATAGTATTTAGTAAGAATCTCTGACCCAACTCCTTATGCGCCGACTGGGGTACTAAATAAAGTATCCTTCGGGGTGTCTAAGCTTGGTGTTATGAATCGAGGATATAGGTAAGACAAAACTACACGCCGCTGTGAACCCTAGTAGCTGCTTCGCAATTCCTAAGCCGTACCTTTAATCTCGGTTCGGATCAATCTTCCTTACCAACCCCGGCTCAACCTAGCACGACCAGTACAAATGCCATAGACTCTGGTCTCGCTATCGCTTTATGGTGGATACAAAGGTTAGAATGAGAGTGCCCCCTTAAGAAGTCAGGTGTCGGGAAGGAAAGCAGTGAGGTGACCCGTTAGGACGGATGAAAGAAATTCTCCTGAAGCAGCGCCTTTTTTGTTTGGTTAGCAGACTTTAGATCAGATTCCTTTTACTTTTTTACCTAGTTCGCTCTTATTAGGAAGAGTAACAAGGGCGAAAGAAAGTAGTGACCTTCACTCTCAGGCCAGAGTCCCCTTATTTCTTGCCAGCTCACCTTCCATTGTCTTAGCTTTGATTTCAACGTACTCCTGCGTGCCGGGAAGTTCCATTCCTTACCCTAGAAAGCTGTTGAAACTTCTTAAGGGAAGGGTATAAAGAGGACTAGTAAGTAGGAAGAAGAAGAAATGCGAAAGAAGAATGAGTGCCTCTACTAACCACTGGGTAAAGGGCTTACCAAAGCGCTCCCACTCCAAGCGCACTTACCTAATGAAGCTTGCCTGCGTCTTCACTTTACCGCAACCCAGGATGAGACCTCAAAACCAATTAAATAGAGTAAGGTCCCAATCGACTAAGGTTCTGAAAGAACTTCACGCAATCACTGGGGAAGCGGGGCAGTCCCTTGCTCAACAAGCTTCAATATAAGGTCAAATATAGCCTGAGGGTAGCTCTTTTGAATGAAACAAAGATAAGGCTAGGTCGCTGCGTAGTTCAAAGGCAAAGATCGCACGAACATGGGAGAAAAGTAGGTCAGATTCAGCCAGATCGCCTAGCAGGGGTTGAGAAGAGGAAGTTGGCTTTCTCCTCATAGGGACGAGGCATATACCAACATAGGTCAGGCTAGCTCTCCCCTAGCCCTAAGCCGCAATAGAAGAGTGGCCGATGCCGGAGAGATCCCGACGAGTTAAGTTACTATATATAAAGGCTCGCTACTAGTTGAATAAAAGGATTGCACCTTTCTCCGCGATTCAAGATGAGTTAGAAGAAGATCCTTATTCGCTCCTTTAAGGAAATAGCACACCCGATTCCATGCCTCCTAACCCTCTGATGGATCTCTTCTTCGAGTTAGCCAGTTTCTTATCTCTATCTGCATTGGATTGAGTGAATGCAATCGTCCCATCCTCTGAGTACCTATATTGATTACTATATTCTACTCTGTAGGGCCCTATCGAATTGTGAGAGGTGCCTTCCAGAGTTCTATTCGCTTTCTTTTCGGGAGATATTGAAGAGAGAAATTCCCGCCATCTTATCTATCTTACTATAATCTAATAGCTAACCTAGAGGAGAAAGCTAGCCGGCGACAAAGCAAGGGAGTCGATACTGCTTAAGGAGCCAAGCAGCGCAGAGAGGAAAAAGCCAAAGAGATTCCGAAGGGCCTATCTATTTCATACCTCTTTAAGTCGATCGGGTTCCCAGGCCAGACGGACGAGAAAGGGAATGATGGGACAAAGATACTACCAGACCAGGATAAAGGCGAGAGAGATATTGAATTAAGAGAGATGTAAGGCAAGGAAGGAACTGCAAATAGCGTACGTATAAGAGAGAGTCAAATCTTTCCTTTCAAACATAGTTTGAGCGCGTCTACGAATAGAAAAGGGTCTGAGGTATTAGGTAAGACATCCGTCTTGGGACTTCCTTTTTCAGAAGGAAGAGGGGTATGGGTGGACAAGGCTTGGCAAGTAAGCGCGAAATGGACTCTCTTTTCAAGGGGCGAAGAGCAATCGATGACTAGTGCAAGCTGAGATTTTGTTTCCACATGGTAGGGCGGGGAAGGGGGTCTAGTAACCGAAAGCAGAATGAGAATGACTTTCATCATGAGCTTAGGGAGGCAGGAATTCACTCCAAGGCGATTTGTCTTCGTTCCGCAGCACGAACAGCTTTCGGTACAGAAGATCGATGTGCAATCTTTCTAACCACGTTCATTTGTTGTATGATCAGTAGCCCCTGACTTCCTTAATACATAAATCTACTGTCTCAGAGCGACAGTCAAGCTCGTATCGCGGAACTAGAACATTTATTTTCTGGATAGGTCAGATAGGAAGCAGGCACGCAAACACAGTTATAGGTTTGGAAGTTATAAGGTTGTCCTGTGACTCCCTTTTCAGTCTTTGGGTAGGGCATCGGGCTAAGGTATCCTGATGAGCCACGCGCATCTTTAGAGTTCGGTGCTAGGTGAGCTAATAAGCTAAGCTCCATCATCATCCACTGATTGAGTAGCCGCGCGTTCAGAGCCGGGAATTTGCTCTAGGTTTTTGCTTCCCCGGGCGGGTTTGAAAAGATTAGAAGTTAGGGGAGCAGTGGCAAAGGACAAAGGATAGGAGGCTCTGCAAGACCTTAGTGACGGCATGAAAATCGTCCCCCTCAAAATAACTCTGCTTTAGCAAGAGCTATAGCTTCGAATTCGGATTCGTATGCTTCAGTCGCAGTCGTCTCCCTTTCATACGTTGTGGAATTGGAAATGGAAGAAGGCTGACTCACTCGTTCCGGATCAGTGGACCAGCCACCTTCCTTTCATGGAAGGAAATGGGCTTTCTTATTCATCATTCATCCTCTGGATAAGTAGACTAAAAACCGACCTCCTAGGCCGATATGCTGCTTCATTGCTAGCTTAAAAGCTATATATTTCTTTTTGGTACATTCCATAATGGCCCTGATTGCTGCTCTATATACTGTATTTGATCTAGGACCAGTTCTTGCTTCTGATTCCGCTTCAGATTGGGGATAAACTGGATCTGTGGGTTCGGGAGAAACAGAATGGATAGGTTCAGCAGGAAAAACTACAACTATTGGTTCATATGGGGATGCAGATTCATCGAATTCGGGAAAGAAGTGGGTGGGGCTGGGGCACAGAAAGTTTTGGAGTAGTGTGGAGTGGTGTGCGGGGTCTTGCCTCCTTTAGCTCTGGCTTTCTTCCTTCCCCTTAGGATCAAGGGACTGACCCGAGCCTAACGAACCGATCAATCAGCAAAGGTGGTAACTGCCTTGTGTCCAGGGAGGGGGTGAAGAACGAATTGAGCGACAACATCTGTCACCGTCTTTGATTATGCCCCGCCACAGGGATAAGTTTGGTAGTTACTTTGAGGGGCAGCATTTGCCACACGCCTTTTAACCCGAGCCTTCAGCAGTAAGGGAAGCTTCTCTTTGAGCGAAGCAGTTGCTCTTGCCTCGCAAAATCGGCTAAGGAAGGGGTAAGTGTTCCATTCCTCATGCATGGCATGGGGGGATCTTTCCATGAGAAGAGTGTGATGTGGCTTCAACCTCACGAGAAGGGCCAATTCGAATAAAGATTGCCTGCGCAACCATCCACGTAGGTGGCTTCTTATCAGCAAGAAAGCGTCGCGAGAGAGGACTATAAACGAGAGGGAAAAAAGACTCAAATGTCAGATTGACGAATTCGTTCCAATGACTCTGCTTTATAGACCTAGAGGAGTGGCTACCTATCCTCTGTGAATGAGAACCATTAAGAGTGAGAAAGGCTATTCCTTTGGAAGTGGCATTGCCCATCTTCTTTCAATTCCTCTTCTTTGCTTTGTTTGACTTTCCTTTGCACTCAACCTACCCGCATAGCCATCCCGCCTCGCCGACGTTCTGCTCTGCGAGCCTAATGTCGATAGTGAACTAGCTGCTTCCACTGCTTGATTAGCCCCAACGTGTGGACAAGAGACTCTGGGAAGGGGAGAGTGAGTGACTTCACTTTACATCTCCCGATAGGCCTTAAGGTGAATAAAGATCAATAAAGGTATCATGACTTTCAAACTACTCACCAGGCTCTGTATCTTTCACAATGGCTGCTTTAGCGGGCTAAAAAAGGGCCAGTTTACTCCTGCCGGGAGAACACACACGCAGAGGTTGGATTTCGAGCGAGACAAGTCACACACAGGTCTATCAATCCAATCCGAAGCCACCAACACGGTATCGGGGCCCCCTCCCTGGAAGAAGGGAGTGTCAAACCACTCGATCTTAGGAAGAGGGCAAGATGACAGCTCTGCAAAAAGGGGCTTTCGCCCATTTATAAATTTCGTGCTTGTAACTGCTATATCCTGGGTGTCAAATCCGTCCACTGGCAGTAGTGATCTATATCCTTCTATCTATCCCATTTTCATGGCGTAAAAGAAAAGAATATAGCCCCTTCATCAAAATAGGCCGTTTACCTGTCCTCTCCTCTTCGTAACTTCGTCAATGGAGGTCTTTCAGAGCCTAGTGATAATCTATTCTTAACACTAACGGTTTCCTCCAAGTTGCCCCATCCTGTGTCTTTCAGAATAGCCTGCTTGAGGGGCCTGAAAAGCCACCCGCTAACTTGGTGGATGCGGAATCCAATGCCGGTTATTTCAGGGAGTTCTATCGCATTTTCTTCAACGGAATAGAAGAGAAGATGGAATCAAGGTCAATATCAACCAAAGGGAGTTGAATGTATCCTTTATTGACTCTTCTGACACCTGAAGGTACACACCAGAGAGAGAAAAGGTGCATTTCAACTCCCCCACTCTCAACTCCCTCACTATCAATTGTCCACTTTCCATTATCCAGGTCCATCTCCATTATCAGGGACAAATGGGGTATATAGAAGTTAACATAGCTTTTTATGCTGAGGTGGATTGAACCTCTCTGAAAGATGAACCCAAAGAGAGCTCTAACGCACTACTATAATATGAATATGTTAATAATCGAGCGCATCCCTTAGGACGAGCAGCCCTTGAGTGGGAAACTCCAAGCTCTGTCATCTTCGCATTCGTCTAGAAAACATCTTCTTGCTCATCAAGATTGAACCAATGATAAGCTTTGAAGATCTACAACGGACCATTTGGTTAATGCAATATGAAATTCCGTGGGAATGATTGTCAATACTAGACAGGCTCTTTGATCGAATGGGTGATATAGCTTAGTATAAACAAATCAAAGCTATTCGTCTAGTCTACTCCAAGCGTAGCCTAAGCAGTAGAGGAGAGGGATCACCCGGTAACAGTATGGCAAGGGGTGAAAGCCCGATGAAAGGCTCAAAGTCTCCCTGCAGATAAAAAGATTGAAAGATTGGTAGTGGAGTTTGAATCTCAGTAGTGTTTATCGAAGAAGTCCCGTTAAAGGACCCTCCTTTGATCCCGATTCGAGATGAAGAATCATCCTCTATCTATAGACATTAACAGAATGCGTTCCCTGTAGACGTTAGAGAAGACTGTCGAACCCCCTGGGGAACTACTTGTTGATCCGCCCCTCTCCCATTGTCCAAGATTCCCAGGTGTTGAAAGCACATCCAGCATTTGAATAGGGTTGAAGATATCCCCTATAGAGACTTAGGCATAGAGACTGAAGCATAGGGCCTTAAGCAACCTTTCGGAAAAGAAGATGTATCAAGGTAGACTGAAACTACAGATATTGAATGAAAGGCTCCGGGTACATTGTGAATAGGCGCAGTTTGACTATTCAAACGGGAAATTCGCAGTGGACCCTTGTACTCCCTAACTCAGTGGCCGGTTCGATCATCTAGTAGGGTTCATTAGTTTCCGGTACTGCTTGCTGAGATCAGCATAAAAGATAGGGGTAGGGAAGCTTTAGCTTGGCTTTCTTTCTTTCACTTGCTTCTCTTCCTTCTGGCCAACCCTTCTTATCAGATAGGAGATCCCATCCCACCATATCTAGTGAGGGAAGCCGAGCCGGTCAAGAGAAGGTTGACTCTCCATCCCCCATAGCGGAACATCAATCGAAATCAGACTTTCTATCTCTAGTCGACCACAGCCGATCCATCTACGTGCTCCTGGCGGTCACAAAAAAGGATATCGCTCGCTTGACCAAGCTTGCCAGTAACCAGGTAGGAAAAAAAAGGTAGGGTCATCAAATGAGCATCAGGTGGGGTGGTCGAATAGCTTTGTATTGAAGAGCGGCATCGAGGTGATGATGCAAGGGAGGCTCTTGGTGACGACGTTGGTGAAGACACCGGCGAGACCCGAGTAAAGTCCTCCTCATCGAAAAGATGATCTGCCTACTTCCCATCGTGAATAGAGGCTCTGCACCGTCGGAAGGCGTATTTCACATAAGGCGCCTACACACCGGGAATAGAGTTCCGCATCGGGAAGCCTGCTCCTCGGGCTGTTCGGTACTTTATATGCTTGCCGCGGATAAAGACGACTTTCCTATTCGCTTGCCTGCGCGCCTCTACTCATGCCCCCCCGAGAATGGAAGTGCCGCCGCCTCATGTGGCTTACACAATGCGAAGTGACGCTTCGCTAGCATCGGGATTGACGAGACAAAGGCAGTCTTGCATTATATTATTAGCATTGACTCTTGCGAAGAAAGAACCTAAGGAACAAGGAAGGTTGAGAATAAAAAGATTCAACAGATGACCAATTGTTGATCCCCATCCCTAGCTGCACCTGCCCGAGAGACTGAACTGCAGAACTCATCAGAGAGAGGGGGGGGGAGATATGAGAATTGGGATTTTTTCTTTTATATAGATTAGAGCGAGTAAAGATGAATAAAAGCGTTACAGTTCTAGCAGGTGACCGAACGGACTAAGCCCGAAAGAAGGAATAATATTATATTATATTATATTAATATTGGCCAAGCCAAGTGCATATGTACTCAGGAAAGCAATTGATCGATGGGACGGGAAAGAGAGTTTCTATCACGAGTTTAGGCACCTTTTTGGCTGGGGATGGGCTTTCTTTTAAAGTATAGTACGCGTGACTGACCCTCTAATGTCAATGATTCTAAAACAGCTCGACTGACATTTCCTTCTGTCTATAGATTCCCCAGAGGGGGCCTGGGGTCGGTAGAATCCAGAAACGTGGTATCAGCAACTAAAAGGTTCGCTACACCGGTCGATGTGGTGGTTGAAGAAGTCTTCTTTTTAGTCATCGATATGAGATACATTCCCAGATCTGGTCGGATGAACCATACTCTAAGAAGTTGACTGAAGTGATCCTCTTTCTAGTACCCGGCACAGACCTGTCACACACATTCTTAATTACTTACACCGGAGAAGATCGCCCAGGAGGGCTTGTCCAAAGCATTAAAATGAAGTCTGAGCTGTCATTATGAAAGATGGCACGGATTTACTTGGTTGATGAAGGGTCCGTGTAACCATACCGAATTCGCACCTCCAGGCGCCTCCGGGAATACATTTCTTATAAAGAACGAAATCAATTGCGTACTTCACCCTTACCCATTGTGCGAGCTACTCTTCTACTTCTTTTGATTGATATTTCCTCGGGAAAGAAAAGGCTTTGTACGAGGCCCATGAAAGCCTGGCAAACTCTTGTTTTAGCTTTATACAACTGGGCATAAAAACGGAATTCCATCAGACGGAAGAGCACCCATATTCCTAACCAGGCTCTGTCAAGACCTCCTATTTTGCTTACCATGAGGTCTCTGTGTCGATCGAGCCCAGTATTGGTATTTTATATTTAAGAAATGAAATCATATCTGCCCGTCGGTAGTCATCTCGGTAGTAGTCATCATAGTGCCGATCTTTCTTCACCATCTTGGGATCATATTCTTCAGAAACACGGTTTTTGGACTCTTCCTGGGTTGCGACTTTGGCATCTGGCGCTGTTGCTGGTATCCACCGCTTCTTTGGTTTCCAGCGCCACTCCCGTGCAGGTTGTCGCCTTTCTTGACAGATTTCCCTTTTTTTTTTCTTATGTCATTTTCCTCTTTCCTTCTTACCTGAACCTGAAGACGATAACATGGCCTGGTCTCGTGATGACGGCCCCACGTCACTTCGTAGCCGAATCCCTCTCATTCTCAGCAGATTCTCCTCATTCTACTACATATTGAAAACGAGCGACAGGGATGCTGGAACGTCACGTGCTTGAATTGAAGCAAAGCACGCACATTGTCGTGTTCAGGCCTGACTCCGTTGAGGATGATGCGTACCCTCTTGGCCTATGAATACTTGCTTTCTCCGTCCAGCTGCTCACACTGAAAGCACAGCTCCTTTACTCCCCCGAAGTATGCTGCGATTGACCTGACATATTGCTTCCTCCTCTTCCTAGCCGCTTCTCTAACTAATAGCGACAGCTTCGTTATCAATCGCCTGATTGAACAAGATTGCCAGCGCATTCCATGCCTGACTCGGCGATTTCGCGTCCTTGATATGACCGATCATCTCCTTCGTCACGGTCATCTTTAGGACGTATAAGGCTCTCTCAGCCTTCTGGTTCCACACGCTAGTCTCAAATCTGGCTTTCTGGGTGAGACTGTTTATGTGCCACCCCCCCACAAATCATGCACCTTCAGATACGACGTTGGGCATGTCGACCAAGTATTCGTATTGGTCGAGTTCCGCTTTTCGCCAACCAGGTTATTTACACATCTGCCATGGCTCTCAACCGGCTACTAAGCACTCTTGGAAAGAACAAGACTCGTCCTTCGACAGTCCTTCGTACTTCCGTTCTGACTAAAAGCCCCGATCTGGGCGTTACTTTGTTGACGTCACTTCACGCTCCCGGCACTGTCACAACAGCACTCCTTGCTGAAGTAGCTCTAGTATATGGTCAGATGAATGAACCACCGGGAGCTCGTTTGAGAGTTGGTTTGACTGCCTTGCTTTCGACCCCATGCCCTACATCATTAATGGTGCTAAATCACTTCCTTGCCTTACCCAGCGTCGAAGGAAAGTTCCTGAACCGAGCTCACTGCCTTCATTAAGGAAAGGTAATCCGGTTGCTTGAAGCTCTCTTCCCGTGTCGATGAAGGGCTATTCCCACTACGCGCTAACTAGAAAAGGAGGAAATGAAAGAGAGTGAGGGCTGATTCTATAGCAGCTCCCTCTGGTCTTGTCAGAGCCTTCTTTCCCAAGCGATTCTCTTGTGTGCCTTTAACTATTGAAAGGACAGGATCACTATGACCTCTGGCTCAAGGACTGGCCTTCTCTTCTTTTAATGCCTACAGAGAGGCCTGCTAGAGCCCTTTTAAGGCATGGATTCCTAAAGGCTGCCTATTACTTGACTGAAAGAGTACTCATATTATGGCTTATAGGAGACCTATCTCGCTTTTTCATTTCCGTTGTCCCTCAACAAATAACATAAGTGAAGTGAAGTAGCGCTTCATATAAGTATGCCTCTTTCAATGACTTTAGTAATAAAGGGGGTAGGGAGCCCGGCAAAATGCACATAACAAAATCGGATTCTTTTTCTGTATAGTAGGAGAGGTCTATCAATGACTTCAAAACGACGTTTTTTTCCCTTGCTCTTATGAAAGAGGACATTCGTGAACAACCCCTAGATTCGGATTAGTGAAAATCGAACTAGCTAGATTAACGAACAGCGGTTATTAGTCTAAGAGCGCTTACTGTAAGACCGTTTCACAGCAGCGCTTATTGCAAAGAGCCTTTTCTTCTTCAATTTCATTGCCTTGATTACCTTCTTTACTTTCTTTCCTTGCTAGGTGCAAAAGGCTTTTTGTCGGTCGCCGAGAGCTGGAGTTCATCCAATGCAGCCGTTCTCTTATATTATTATTATAATATACGATAGCACCAACGTCCGATTCTGTGCTTAAGGCTCTTCAAGACCTGCTTGCTTAGATTGAGAAAAAGGGGACCTAATCCAATAAGATAAGAAAGATCAGTTAGTCAAGGAATCCAGAGAGTGAGGTTTAAGCCACTAGTGGCTGAGATTTAGTCAATTAAGTGAAGTCCGCTGGGATTCCTTCTTAGATATATCTTGTTGGGACTTTGACTGGAACTCCGCCCTATTTGATTAGTCAAGTCGCTTTTAGGCCTTTTCTTGCATGCAAAGGATTAGATTCAGCCTGGTCCCTCGGTCAACCTTCTGTCCCGCCCCCTCAAAGGGAGCAAATGTTTCTTATTTGATAAACTTGTGTTAAGCATATTGCTTTTTGCTTTTCGCTGACAGTGCGGTTGTCTTTTTCTCGCAATAAGATGAAAGCTCCCCGCCATCTCACGAATTGGATTTGAACCAATATCTGCCCTATCGGGCGACTTCCCTGTTAGTCGATCGCGGATCTGGAGAAGCTTCCGGTGGGGACTGCTCCGCCGACATTGGAACGAGGCCAACCGCTGCTTATCACAACCTCTGGTGCCGGTGGAGGTTTGACCTCGGCGCCGATGAGGATTAACTATGTGAGGATTAAGGTGCCGGACGTCATCCGCAACGTCAAGATCGTGGTGCACAGTGTGTACTTGCCATTTCCACATATTAATCCTGTGGCTGCGGCTTACGACAGTATCCTAGGAGGCTCAGAAGTCTCAGGAGGAGCTCAGACGATGGAAGGAACGTGTGCTGCTCTGGATGGGCATGAGGTTGTGGTGAGTCCCCGATGCCTCAGGTCAAGCCAATGGTGGAGATCGAAGATCACCATGGCCTGTAATTAATCCTGAAAGTGTTGCTTTGGTGCCGTTTATTTGTTGTCTTTTTTGTGGTCAGTCAAAGACAGAAGAAAGGGGGTTTAAGTGGAAGATAGGGCTTTCCTGTCTGCCTTCAAAGGAATTCTTGTCCGGGTGTGACAGGTTGTTTTTGATCTGATTGATCGGTTTTCTCATACCGGTTGACAACAAAAGGTTAGGCTCTGACAAGACCTATGGGTAGGGAAGCATTAGATGCGAAATCCACCTATGATTCTAGTTGGCATTGAGCACACCGATTCTTCCGATCTGGCTATCTAGACCTCGATGCCTATATGGGCAGGTTTCATTCTTTCCTACCTAATAGAATCAAGTTCATAAGAGAATGGAATAGGTTTATGAACGTCTCTCGTCCTTGTCAACACAGCTACAGTCGCAAGGGTGCCCTAGCTCAGCATAGATTCTTTATGCTACTGATAGGTGCTCCCCGTCCATAAGGGATAGGAGAAAGAGTAGGCGATGATGCTCAGTCACATTTTCTATCCAGCAGGAAGATCAAAAAAGTCCTACCTTGGGCTAGTAATGTCCACATAACGAGAGTGAGTAGCACGTTCTCAATGCCAGGGCATCCATCCAATGCCTGATTCTCTATTATGGAATGAACAAGAAGCTCTTGAATCAATCAAAGACCCGTTGCTCCTGCTGATACCACTCGCTCACTTGCCATCTCTTAAGATATTTCGAGAAAGGAAAGAAAGCAGCAGCCACCGCCCTCTGCAAGAAAGGGACGAAGAGGTGCCATTTTGAAGAAGGAAAGCAGCCCGGTATGAAGCAGAGGTCTTCATATCCTATTCATATAGAAGCTACGGAAGTACGCCACCTGGCAAGCAAATAATGCCATTTCTCCTTTATCTCTAGGAACGGAAGAGCATCTGTTGATGAATGGAGATCAGATACATGGACCACCCAATTTGAGAGCATGTAAATCGATGATTACGGCCTCGAATCGAACAGCTCAAAGGACTGGTGGAGGCTCTGACAAGACCTTTTATTCTTTGCCGCCTTGGGCTGGATAGCGCCACTGATCGGGGACGCTTGATACGGATTGGAAGTCCTCGCCCAACCTCGTACGAACTTGTGATCGAAATGCAACATAGGTGGAAGTCTCAGAATGGAACTCCCTTGAAGCTGGAAAGATTCCAAATCAACAAGGCAGGAGAGAGATTTAGATGTCATACCACTGATTAACGGATCGAAGTTCCTCGGCTTTACCCTGTTACGTTATAAGACTAAGGGCTCGACTTCCGATACTGCTATCCGTTACTCTCGGGAGTAGGAATGACATCATGGTCATACATGTTCTACAAAGCCAAAGAAGCATAGAGCTTTTGTTTCGAGTGATGCTGCGCATACCTATGAAATGAAAACGTCCATTTTAATTATGATAAAGAAAGCGCCGTTAGCGGAAGTACATCTCAAGTCGGCCTTGTCGAGGTCTTAAAGAGCCTTCCTTAGTAAGCGATCCCTATCGACGCTCTCTAAATCTTTGAAGAAAGAGATCGCCACTGATGATGTGTATACCAGGGAGAGTATGCTATCAATGAATTTGAAGAGATAAGCATAGAATCCATCTGAGTTGAGTGGAAGGGGCCTTTCCGCTTAGAGCCGCGAACATAGAATCTCATCAAATTATAGTTATGCAGCTCGCTCTTTATCTCTTTACGAAATAGGATTGGCGCGTGCTCCGAAGCCGAATCTTGTGATTGCCCGCTTATTCTCTATCTTGGCGGAAGCTGCCAGCCCTCAAAAGGCGCCTTCTCTTGGTCTTTCCCTTCAGTAAGCTAGAGCAGTAGCTTTTGATCATTTCGCTTCGCCCAACAAAAGAAGGAAGGCCCATCTATTAATAAGGCCGGACTACCTAGGCGCAACGAACTGATGCTGAAGAGCTAGCGTGAGTCGCCTTAGCGCAGCTCTTGGTCCTTTAGCGAATTGTACTCATTAGATAAGATGTGACCTTAGCGTCATTGAAGAAGCCGCAACGAAGATTTCGAAGGTAATGAAGTTCGCTGACCACTATGAGATTGAATGGAATTCATAAAAAGAAGAAAGGCTAGCCTCAGCTGGCGCATATACAGATTCCAGAAAGAAGCGTGATCGTGGAAGGTCGACTTGTCCTACGTCATCTGTGGCAAGACGAAAGTTCGAAGACCAGTCTCTTGTCTTGCCCATCCGAACTATAGATTCATTCAAGCCCTTACTAGTACAGCACCAAAGCGAAGGAAGAAAAGACCTGCTATTACTCTACTCGGATCTCAGCTGTGAATATGGGTCCTGTGCCTTGTCTTGATCAATAAACAACTAATGAAAAGGCTCTGAAAGAGCTTCTCATCCCCGGTCCTCTAAGAATTAGTCCCTGCTTCGGCCAAGCATTTGATAGCCTATTCATCTTCTTTAGTCGAAGGAGCACCAAGCTCTTTCAGAGCCTGGTTAGGACAGAAAGGCCGATTAACTGACCGGGGTGCTTAAGACACCTTCTGGAGGGGTGAACCTATTCATTCCCCCGACATCTCTTCCTTATTCTATCTTATAGTCACATAAGCTAATGAAGCCCGGGCCAAGAGAAGGAAGAAAAGGGTCGACGAAGTTGAGGCAGAGTCCCCTACTGACCAGCGAAGAGGGGGCAAACTATTGATGATAGCCATTCTCAGGAAGCTTAGCTTAGAGCCTTTCCCATGCCCCCGACAAGAAAGACTAGAGGGCTAACTCTGACTTACGGACTAGACTCAAGTCGTTCACTTCGGCTTTCCCTATTCTTCCACTTGTGGCTGTCGTAACGTAATGATTCACGGGTTAGGGCTTTCGGCCCATTGATTCTAGCGTTTGCAGGGCACGTTATGCTTTTGACTTCTTTCATTGAACGGGAGCACTGAACCAGCAGTGGCTTAGTCAGAGAGAAGAGAGAGTTGGAAAATGCCAGGTGAAGCAGAGAACTACAATCTAAGGATTCAAACTAGCGAATATTCTTATTTGTATGGCAAATAAGTAAGAGCTGTGAATTCCGTTTTCGTGACTTTCTAGCTACAAGCATAAAAGGTGGAATGATCGGTCTGGACGCGCTTTTGCAGTAGTTCGTTTTTTCGAGAAGGACAGCTAACCAGTAGTCCCTCTCTGGCGCCTAACCTTGGAATGCGCTCACTTTATCCACTGAAATAGTCAAATATGACACGGGTCAACATTGATTTTGTTCAAGTGTCTCGGCGATATGAAAAAAAAGAAGACACGAAGCCAATGGGCCGGGCATGTAGGAATCAGAATCTTTCTCCTTGTCTTCTTGCTTTTCATGGTTGATATTATTTTCCCTTTATTGTAATCTCTTCCTTTACAAAGCTCTGATCGCCAAATCGAACCACTTTCTTGTTAGTCGGCTTGGTTCGTTTGGTCTCCTACTGGCAGGTCTTTTGCTTCTCGAGGATAGC
Source organism: Orobanche coerulescens (assembly GCA_033398695.1). Lineage (NCBI taxonomy): Eukaryota > Viridiplantae > Streptophyta > Magnoliopsida > Lamiales > Orobanchaceae > Orobanche > Orobanche coerulescens. The sequence continues at coordinate 240,989 of JAWKAU010000135.1, read as the reverse complement.
GGGTTCTCGTGTAAAATGATGTCTCCTTCGGGGTCGGGGGACTCTGGCCCAGGATCAGGTGAAGGCGCTGGACCAATTAACTTAGAGTTAACACTGGCTCCGGGAGGCAGGAGACGGCCAAGCTCACCAGCCTGGGCCAACTCAAGAAGGGTGGGACCCTAGAAGTTTGCTCTCCGAAGGAAGCAAAAAGCGGGTTTATGAGGCCCGGGCAGGAAGACGGCAAATGCCAATAGAACTCATAAACACCTTGGTCTCACTAAAGGGGCAAGCTATTAGTATAATGGCAACCCTGGACTCGGACCCCTTCTGGGAGAAGACCGAGAATATCGAATTGTTATTAAGCAAGGGGATACTAAGGACCAGTGGTCTTTCAGAGCCTGCCAGTCTCCGGAAAAAAGTGAATGGCCCCCCTTTTTTCAGGAGATGCAGCAAGAGAGATCTAGTTATGGTATACTTGCCGCGGGTTGTCGTCGGCCCGCCGGACTTTGGGGTATAGTCCGAGATTCTCAAGATCTGCAACATCATACTTGTTGAAATTCAATTTATTAACTGCCCGTTCAAGGCGACTAATCTTATCCATCAGAGGATCGGACGGCTGTGGTGAGACGTATGGCACTATCTGATTCATGGGAGTGGGAACCAAGTACACGTCCGGTACTGCAGAAGCACTTAAAGAAAAAGTCTTATCCTAAGAATCATTCCTACTCGCAGGCTAACTAGTAGAACTAGAAAGCAAATTACTTGACTTCCTTTAATTAAGGGGAGGGTTCCATTTTCATATATATGCTTAACATGTGATTGGAATTGGAGAAGTAAAGCACCTGGTTTTGGTCCCCGGAGGTGAGAAAGCTATTTCCCAACCTGGTTCTATCTCTCAAAGTCAACTTCTTTCGTAAAGCACTGTGAAAGCTAGTGTGAGGAATCAGGTAAACAACCGCTTTCAGCGCCTTTCCTTCGTCTCGTAAGAAAGCTCAAGCTCCCTCCCGTTCCCAGTTGGTTCTACAATATATATTTGAAAGATAAGAATGTCGTAAATAAATTCGGACGTAGAAGGTAAAGTCAAAAAAGAAATAACATAAGTGAGCATGTTTTTCATTTCGACTCGTGCTTCTTAACCAACTCTCACTCTTTCTTTTCACCGAAGCGGGGAACTCAGATTATCGTAAGAAGAAGACTCACTCCTTTTCTCTATGATCCTGACCAACTATCCTAGCCATAGTGCTCTTAACCCGGATGATGAAAGAAGTAAACCACACGAGTGGTACCCAAGTCTGCCTCACTGCACGTCGTCTCGAAGCCGGGACGGGAAGCTAACTAACTTAGAGCTACTAGCTCACTAGAATAAGGGCATCTCTATTTAAGCTTTTTCCCCTACTAATGAATTGAATCTAGGGGGATTCCAGAATGCTAGCTCTTCTTTCTCACGAGGAGAATAGGCAAGCAAGACAGCGAAGGAAATTAGCCTATTAGCTTAGCTATTCTAGCCTTTGCTTTTCAAGCTGTCCCAAAAGGAATCGGCAGAAAGAAAGTACGAAATGGATTGCCATATGCCTTTTGAAAGATTCTTGCTTTGTATTTGAAGTTCCGGGATCCGGCACCATTGTCGCTGAAAGACAAGAAATATTGGTCTTTCAGAGCCTTATGTGGATGTAGTGGATAAGCTCTACGTCTTGGGTATAGGCCTTCGGATTGGAATTTTGCGGGGTGTCGGAATATATTACTGCCTACGTTTGCCGAAAGGACTTCCTTTTCTTTGAGGAAAGGAGCAGGGTCAAGGCGATCAACAGAAGGGAGGCTTAGGAGCTAAGAAAGAGTTGGAATAGTTCCCTTCTTGCCTGCACTGCATTACGATTTCAAACTTGTAGGCTACTAGAATAGAAGGAAGAAAGAACTGACATCGAGACTTCGCCTTCTGGAATCTATCCGTACCCGTCCAATTCTCTTATTGATCAAATGGAGGCCCTCCTACGACTTCTGTGTACCGACCAAAGATAAGATCTATCATAGAGAAACCGGGCTTTCGAGCCCACCGCCGCTTTCGGAGTTTAGCTGCCGCTCCGATCGACTACTTGATCTCTTTTAGAGAAAGCGCTTTGAAGCGGATTCACTGGTCCAACAACAAACCTGTATCAAGCCAAGAAGAACTGAGCTTGAGCCATTTCACTGTCGGTTTTCGTTCACTTCTTATCTTATTGACGAGACTCGTGCAAACAAGAATGATGAGTACTATCGCGTCGCAAAAACCCGTCTTTTTTCGATGACTCACTAAGAAGAGCTCTTTGAAAGGGCTGCTTTTTGACTATTATCATATATATCTCTTTTGAAGAAGGCTATGACAAGACCAAACCTCGGCTTTTGAGCATGATTTGCATATTTCTGGGTGAACATTGTGTTATGCTTGACACATGGAATTCCTAGAACTCAGACTCCTTCCCTCCAACCTTACTAGTAGACCCGAGGAGAACCAATTAGCACCGATAGTGGCACCCCACCCCAGGCTAGATACCTTGCAAGTAGAGTTCCTATGGTTAGCTTCCTACTTCCGGACCCCGTGCTCCTAATAGGGCATGGCTCTTAGGGTTCGACTGCTTCCTACAAGGTGGATAGCTCCAATGCGTCTACGGTACCACCTACAAGGACTGGGAGTTCGATCCCGACTAGAGGTTCGTGCCCCCTGCCTTCCTTCGTTGCTCTAGCTGCTCATTCCCTTTAAGCTGCAGGAGCAAACCAAGTGAAGAAGGAGAGCGCCAGCTCGTTATCATGTTATAGGAGCGGGTCGTAGACCAGTGAAGTAGCTCCCCAAAGCCGATGCACCTGATACGACTAAAAAAGAGAGCAATGGTAATGGTCCGAGACCCCAAGCAATTGACCAGTAGACGGGAATGGCCTACCAACCCTTTCTTAATCTAAGGCTTCGACCTCTGGAAAGAGAGGAAGGAACAGCCCCGGTCTTAGAGAAGAAATCGAAAATTTCAATAGCAATCATGAGATCGAGCTGGCCCATCATATTGACTTTCATCCTTTGTTTTGTACTGTACATAGAATCGTGAGAAGGTAGCAGAATGCTTGCAACGTGCTTGTGCTAAGGAACCGCGTAACCTGTACTGTACAAAGTAGGTGACCAACTTGTTCACGCCCATCTCTTTTTCTAATTATTAAGACCGCATCTATTATAAAAACCTATTTCATCGAAGTTGAAGAATCAAGGAACCTGCGCTAGCGGATCAAGTCACAAGCTTATAGACCCCACGCCTTATTGATTCTCTTTACAGGACAGTAGGCAAGGAAGTTTCTTTTTCTAATTGACACAAGCCTATTGATTGAGTTCGTAACCCGGTCACTGAACTACTATAACAGGAGACTAGAGCATTTCGACAAGATCAGCCCGCATTCGAAATAGTTAAGAAAGAAAGCCGGAGATCGTTAGTCATTTTGTTCCCAGGAAGTCTAAAGCTAGTCAAGTATTGATGTAGAAAGCAAGGAAGCTGCTTCAAAGCCTACTCTCTTGATGCCTTCCTGTCTTCGCCTTCGGTGACTTCTCCAGGAGGATGGGAAAGTCAAAGTAGCCGCTCAACACTCACGAGGGGGATAGCCTACGCTAATCACGCACCTCCAAAGAGGCATCAATACATCTTTTCCCGCCCAGAAGAAAGAGACTTCCCACTCCTGTTAGTGAGAGAGTGGTCACAGTTCGTCACCTCGGTGCCCTATAATAGGCTTCTCTGAAAGAAAGGGTAAGGAGATTTCTACTCCGCAAGAGCCATAATAAATCAACATTGTAAAGAATTCATTATCTCATGTCAACAGCGCATTTGTGAGCTCCAAGAGCCTATCCTAAAACCTCTCGTGCAGGCAGTCTTCATACTAGCCGTGGGAGTTACATTAAGGTAGTTGTCAAGCGCATTATTGAAGATATTTTCGAGCATAAAGCAACTATGCAGTGGAAATTCCCTGGGAATGTCTATTTTGAATTATGTTACATTGCTAAGCAAAGATAATTGCATAAAACTAAGGGAATATATTCTAAAGCTTTCAAAAGGGCTTGGGGGATACTGCTTAAAGCGGTTTGCATTCCATTCTTATTATTTCATACCGAACTAAGGATCGTAATGAGCTAGCAAGACTCCCGTTCTCCTGCTGCAAGGAGTTTTGAATCGTATAGTGGGCTATCTTTCTCTTCTAAAAATAAAAAGAATAGGGCCTTATTCTTCCATCCACTCTTCCTAAGACCGGTAATTCTTCATACACAGACACAGAAAGGGAAGGAAGTTGAGTCTCCTCGGATCTCACATCAGCAACTGCTCTATCAATGTCTGGTGTAAGAACTCGATGTTGAATTGAGGATCTAAGATTATTGAACTCGGGCCTCAAGCCCATCAAAAAAAGTTAGGGAGCCTTTTTCTATTCTACCTGGCAAGGCTAGGTTAAACTCAACTAGATCTATTGATTCCTCCGCTGGACTAACAGCTTCCTCTGCTTTTGGTACCCCGGAAAGAGACCAGCGCATTTGACCACTGCGATCGATCCGAAAACAAAGCATCCCAGCCACAAACCGACCAACCATTGTCTACTTTGGTTTCGCTCCTTGGGAATCTTTTTAGCATAAGTCAGGTCTTGAAGAGCCTGTCCCGATTGCCCATTCCGATTCCGTTGCCGACCGAAAGCAACGTTCCGATCCGATCGGTTGTCCTGACCGAAGCCGTTTGTTTCACTCTTTTCCCCGTTGGTTCCTTCTTTCCCCTTTACCCTGGGACAAAGACAAGGGTCAAGTACCAGGAACAAGAGCCAGAAGCCAGTTGTTTCGGTGGTTCGAAGAGGAATAGGATGTTTTCACGCCTTTCCCCGTAGTGCCCGGTTTGTCCCGATTTCCGATTCATAAACAGGAACTCGAACTCTTCTACCAGAACTCTTGGAAACCAATCTCGCGTAAACAATGCTCTCCCGAAAGAGCAGCACTTGATTCGATCTATCGAGAGCCTTCGGATTCACTCTCTTCATAAGGAAGAGCTGCAATAACAAAGTAACTCCTAACAACAGGAAAAACAAGACCGAAGGCTCTGAAAGACCTCTATCTATGGAATATCCGTATTACTACCATATCCATTTCATTTATAAGGAAATCAAGACCTTTGGGTCCCATGTCTTTGCTAAAAGGGCGAAGCAGCAATGGCAATTATCCGAGGCTTCTGAGCCAATAGACAGTGGCGACCATTAACTCCTGGAATACGGCTCTACAATGCCATTAACGCGATGAAATGGCTTCCGTCAAAGCAAGGGCATAGACAAATAGCTCTTTGGTGAGTTCGTCCCTCCTCATATCGATTGACTCTTTTCTTAACTACTCTACCAATGGTGGCATATTGACAAACCGAAGCAACCACATATTGAGTCCATTCCCGTTAGAAAGCCTTTAGGAGAAGAAACGCCTAACGCTTAACAGCGACTTGCCCTTTCTATACAGATAGTGAGGAAAGAACAACAAGATCTGCTGACAAAGACACGTTTTCCTTAAATTATGGACAATCAGCTACTCCGGTTTCGATATAGCTAGTTTTAGCCGGGATCGGGTATTTCGCGTATCACCATAGGGACCGGTTTCTCTTTCTTGCCATATGGCGAACAGGTACTCCTCCGCACCATAGGCCACAGGAGCTCATCGTTCTGGCCTCTCACCCGAGATGCCATCACTTGAGAGGAAGAGCTGCTGTTTCACTCTTCTTTAAGACGTCCGGTACTCCTCGAGCCCGAAACCGTTTGGGTGTTTGGTTCGAAAACAAGGAATTCACTCAAGTCTTTGCTTGGAATTGGAAAAAGAAGCCTAGCTTCATTGCAGCGGGGCAGAGTCATGATCATCTCGCTCATACGGGTTCAAATCCTGCCTTTAGTGTCTGAAATCGCGTAAGAACAGAGAAAGCAGTTCGCTTGTTGAGATGAGATTGAATTCTTTCCTTTTTTTGGCAAAACCTTAGGAGCCAAGTGGCAAAGGTCTTGTCAGAGCCTTTCACAAGGATCTCTTAATCCCGGTTATTCGGCCAAGTCTACTAGCCCAGTCATACAGATTAAGTAAAGACTATTAGTGCATCCAGCTTTATATTGATACGACGAGAAAAGATCAGGAAGTTGGCTTGAGCCTGCGAACAAGATGTCGAACTTGATGGCTTTATCTTACTACTCAATCTTCGTTACTTCGGCTGCTTTTGCGGAGGCAAGAGAAGATAGATTCATCAGGGGTCTATACGATTCTGCCGGGTGGACTCAAGGGGGGTGCCATCTATACAAGAAGAAGTGCCATCTACACGAGAAGAAGAGGAATCGAATTCATCTAAAGAAAAGTGCTGACTTAGAATTGCTTATATATAAAGGAATGAATCAAAAGTTGGTCGTTCGCGTGGAGGAAGAGTAACCGCCGTTCGATCGGGTGGGGAAATGGCGTTAGTGGGAGTGAGAGCACTGGCATGGCTTCTTCAATTATTGATAAGGTGGCGGGACCAATGCGACTCCAGTAGTGCCCCCAAGGGGGTCGGAGTCCGGTAACCTTTGCTGCTGTAAGGTAGGAGAAGCTGTGCCTCTGTTCTTATTATCATGGGGCCACGAACTACTTGATCGAATTGGCCTTTTCTTCTGTAAGGGAGTCTCTGGTTGCTTTCTATCATCATGTACTGACTTATGCAACCCATTGAAAAGCAGGTGAAATGGATCCCGAAGGGACAACAGCTGGCCCCGGCCAGCGTGCGAGGCTTCGCCGATTGATAATACCGTCCCGACAGGGTCACATACTAGCATCCTAAACGACTACCTTCACGTGTACCACTTTGGAGCTGCTCTCGAAGGAAGCTAGTAGGGAGTTGAGCATACTCGCACCTGTTACTAGCAGCTAATGAGCTATAACACCGTATGAGCTAAGAGCCTTTCTGCTACCCCGTTGGTCGATGCAATTGAGCTCTTTAGGAGTCCGAGGAAACAAAAGGAGCGGGCTCGAAGACTAATAAGCTTGGGGCGGCAGCAAGGCAAGACCGAAGAAAGGTTTGGTGAAAGGGCTAAGGCCAATTATTCCGGTAGGTTCGTAGATGAGATGCTCGACCCACAGACAACGTTCGAAGATGCGGGGGTGTGGTACTTATTCGACCAATAGGTATAGGGGCGAGACCAATAGCAATAGGAAGAGGTTCAAAGAGTGCGGCTCAGTCTGAGGAGCGAAAGAAGCTTGACCGAAGATAGAGCAACTTGAAAGAGTAGTCATAAACCAAAGATCTGGGGACCTTGAGTTGAGAGATGATTCTCTGGTCTTCTCCTTCTCCTTATTTGAGGCGGGGAAGATCTCTTTATAGGCTAGCGAAGTGACATCCCTTGACTGACAACCTGGTTAGCAGCAAAGAAAGGAAAGCTTGCTTCTTTGTCACCCAAGGCAAGAAAAGTGGGAAAGGCAGTAGGTTATCGTAGTTCAGAAAGAAACCCCCTTCTTTTAGAGGGGCAGGGTGTAAGGAAAACAGCTCTTAGTTAGGAGGGGAAGCAGAAAGCCAGGCTACTAAATGATCGTAAACGACTAAAGCTAGCTCATCCAGTCGTTTCACTGGAACCCCTTTATTAGTCAGGTTGTCTTTTTCTTTTTAGCCAAATCTGTATGGTGTGCTAGTTGCGGATCATAATCTCTAAAAAGAGAGGTAAGGGGACGGAAAGTCAATCAGATAAGAAGATAGGGGACGAGAAGAGAAGTCAAGGTTTCGTGGTTCGCCGGGTAGAAGAGATAAAGAAGAAAGGGAATAATCATAGGCTGCTCTCGTAAGCGCTGTAAGCCTAGCCGTGGTGACGAAATTGAATATAAGAAAAGCCGGATGCAATTTCATAAAAGAAGAAGGGTGGTTTGGAAGACCGGGATTCGAACTAGATCGAGCGGATAACCTTCAATACTCTAAACCAAATAAGGCGCATTAACCCAGTAGTTTTATTCGTTCCTCTCCTATCTTTAACCAAACCAATTGAAGTGGATCACCTAGAAAGAAGATTGGCCCTCTCAATAAGAGAAGGAAGATAGATTTCTTCACTCACCTGGCCCCCGGTTGCAATCTTTGGTACTGACCCCGGATCATCAATTGTAGAGGCCTTCCGAGCCTTAGCAGCCTATCGAGGCCGGCATCCGGTTCTTATTCTTGTGCACACTGGCCTTTGGAAGGCAATTCACCCTACTGAAAGGGGGAGCTTCCCAGCGATACAAGAGGCTTTTTCCAAGCATAAAATCACGAAGTTTTTCCGGTCTCCGCTTGCGCTTGTCAAGAGAATTTTTCAGGATGTGCTGCTGATCCTAATTATCATCTGGCAGAGCCAACAAGTGAATTACAGGTCGAGCTGACATAGGATCCCTTTCTGATCTGAAGTGATCCACAAAAAGCCCCCCGTGGCTAGTTACCGTACTGGCATTCATACGGTCTGACTTCCACAATCACAGCCAGCCGTTTTGTCTCCAAGTCGAAGGATGTTCCCTATCCCCGGTTTATCCCAATCATTGTCGTAGTTCTGATGAACAGGTGCCTTCTGAGCGGTTTGGTCGGATAAAGGTTTGCCTAACCCATTTCAGTTCATTTCGAGGTTAAAGTTGCTCGACCAATAGTGGCCTATCCCACCTCCAATAGGGAGGTCTTTCAGAGCCTCTCACTTCGTTCGAGCTATTTCGCCCCTCTTCTTCTGTACTGCAACTGCATTCTGTAGTGCAGGTTCACGACTAAGCCACTTATCCTCTTTCGCCATTTAGAAGCCGGAGGTCAGTAAATAAAAACGTCGGCTGGGACATAGACCTTCGCCTAAGAAAAGAAAGTCTCGATAGAGCGGAGATTTTATGTTCTTCTTTCCTGGATAGATATAGACAAAAAGAGATCAATAACAAGGAGCGAAGCCTATTTAGTAGGGCCGGGAGTCCTAGGTGAAGGCTCTGCAAGACCTCGACAAAAAGCTCCGGTTTTCAGTAGCTCAAGTGAGTTGGTACGACTCAACCAACGCCAGCTCCACGGGAAAGAGAATGGGGTACGGAGTAGTGAAGTGGGAGAGGAGCGTAGGACCAACCAAAGATGCTAACTCTCTGGGCGGAGTTGCTCTTTATTTCATTTATTGAAAGTGGTTGAGGGAATAAAAGAGTCGAGTGATAGTGATAACGAGAGAGTGGAAATCACTCAATTTACTTTCTGAGGATCAAGAAGATGAGAGATGCCCAGCCGGGTGCCTTTGATAGCGCGTACGGTAGGTATAGAAAAAAGGGCTAGCTTGCCCGTCAGTCCTAGGTGGAGAACTAGGGGGTTTTCAGATTACAGTTGCGTAATACGTTTTTCCCAATCGAAGTTCAAATGCCCTTTCTTTCCTTCGTTCGAAAGGTAGGATCGATCTAATGCTAATGTGATTGTTTCTGATCAATTACGGGTGAGTCCCTGCATTTCTCAATTGACCTTTGACTCACTCGGAAACTCTTATCATGACCTTTCGATCCAAGTATGCTACGAACCAGAGTCTAACTCACTTGCTTTTTAAGGTGCGAAGCGTCTCTGTATATGAGAATGAAAGTCGCTCGATTCCGCCCTTTAGCTTGGCACGTTGATGGAAGAACTTCTCTCTTTTTCTACCCCCTCTTCTCTTCTACTGTTATTGATATAGAATAATGACATTCCCTTCCCCGAAAGCCTAGAAGTAAGCCATAAGTCTTCACGATGCAAGGCTCTGCAAGACCTTGCCTTAGGTCAATCCCTTTTTTAAGAACCTCTTCTGTCCTCCAGGTTTAGAAAGACCCAGGCATTTCCCTCTCAGGCGGGTAGGGCGTGATTGGGTGAGCTAGACGTGAATGACGTAATGCAAGAAATAACAGTTATGGGATTGGGCATTCCTAGCTTTCTGTTAAGTTAAATAGAAGATCTGTCTGCTTTCACCCTTTGCCTTAGAAAGAGTTCAACCCACTTGAAAAAGGAAAAGGGAGTAGGCATAGTACCGGAAAGTACGGATTCGGGGTTCATCCCTCAATCAAGCACTACTTGAAAGAAAGTCAAACGATCTCGTATAGATGAGCTACTTTCTCTTTTCATTGGCGTGTTGTGCACTAAAGGAAGACCGACTAAAGGATTTGTCAATAAGATTGTTAAGTCCTCATATGTAGGCTCAGCCCATGTATATTCTAAGAACAATAAACCATGTTATAGAGCATGGAGAGCCCACCTACACTATAGTTTAGTTACCATAGACCTTCACTTATTGTCCTTCGCTAGCTAGTAGACTGGGCCAGGCCCTTTGTGGTGGATCGACGAGAACCTCGCCTTTTTCTTGACCCTTTGGTGAAAGGATCGAAGTGTGCTACTACGGTGACGGAGTGGGAAAAAAGCCTAGCCGACCCGGTGTCTGATTCTGTCAGTCCCGACTCTAATCGGAGAAATGCCATAAAAGCAAAAAAGAAAGATCGAGTCTCACCCGCTCTGGAATTCAGTGAGTCCCTAGTTGCAAAGTCGGATCGGAGATGTCTAGCTGCTACGGAAAGTCAAAAAATATCGAATAGGCCATCTGGCGTCCTCTGCCCACTCATTTTCAAAAGAAATGAGAAGCCGTCCGGGCCTCGCTTCGTGCGCCTCCTAATGAGACTTTTTCTCTATATACACTTTTCGAAAGATAGATTTGAGAGTTTCTTCGCTTTGAATTCTCCTTGAATATATCTTTCATCATCTTGTTTTTGATCTTTTCTCTTCCCCCCGCCTTAAATATGAATGATCTGGAATTCCTATTCCATATATCAACTAATGGGGATACCGGGAGGGGCAGAGCCTCTGGGATCAAAATACAGGCTCTGATAAGACCTTCGTTCAGATCGTGACAAAAGTTCTGTTAGGTTCTTAGTAGCAGCCGGCGACCTTTTCTTCTTTTACTTCACATAGCTTTTCGTCTCCTTGATAGCTGGAAGTTCTCCAAAAGTATGAAAGGCTGGAGGACTTTGTACCATCCATTCCGGTGTGGTTGGATTCTGTTCAACAGCCCAAGGACTTGGAGCACATCTTTTGTTCTTTCCACTGCTTGAAGTGATTGTTACGACCACGAAGAAACGACAAATCCCAACTACGGATATATAAGAGCCAAAACTGCTAAGGGCATTCCATCCAGCGTAAGCATCTGGATAATCTGGAATGCGACGTGGCATACCCGAAAGCCCTAAGAAATGCATAGGAAAGAAGGTCAGATTAACCCCGAAAAAAGTGATCCAAAAATGGATTTGACCTAAAGTTTCAGGGTATGTCCGACCAAAAATTTTACCTACCCAATAGTGAAATCCTGCAAATAAAGCAAAAACGGCTCCCATAGAAAGTACATAATGGAAATGTGCAACCACATAATAAGTATCATGTAGAGCAATGTCTAGCCCAGAATTTGCCAGAACTATTCCCGTGAGTCCTCCTATGGTGAACAAAAAGATGAACCCTACAGCAAATAACATGGGTGTTTTGTATTGTATCGAACCCCCCCACATGGTAGCGATCCAACTAAAGATTTTGATTCCAGTGGGGACAGCTATGATCATGGTAGCTGCGGTGAAGTAGGCACGGGTATCAACGTCTAAGCCCACAGTAAACATATGATGAGCCCAAACAAGAAATCCAAGGACGCCTATACTGATCATGGCATAAACCATGCCTAGATACCCGAAAACCGGTTTTCCCGAAAAAGTAGAAACGATATGACTTATGATACCGGATCCAGGCAGAATGAGGATGTAAACTTCAGGGTGCTTCTCTCTTCTACTAATATAAGCGGATGAATAGAAGAAAGGTGGACTATATCATCAACTTATTCCATTTGTCTAGGAAAGCTAGCCATGCTTTATGGTGAATACTGTCAGGTTTAAATGCTTTGAGATCGTAAAGACTGTAATATTCCTCAAGAAGGAAGAATCGTCGTGATTTATGACTTCGGAAAGTATTTGATTTAAAGTAAGATAGCATCATGATAACATCTTTTCGACTTTGTATAGACCATTGATAGTAACCATTTTGACTACTATCAAAGTAGAGACTTCCTCCAAATACTACCTTATAAGACTCTATATCTTGTAGAAGTTTATTAGTTACTCGAATACTTAGTTGAGGTAGTCCATGCTTCATAGCTATACTAATAGTACCATCAGCATCAAAGAATCCTGCAAACCAATTTGATTGAGCATCTAGTGGAATAGGTAGAATTACGGGGATTTCAAGTACTTGACAGACACGATGTAGTTGAAGTCGTCGTGCTGAATGTCGAATATGACCATTTATACAATTCATTAGTTTAATCATACCAAGGTGATTATGTAGTCGATAACGATAAGCTTTAGCACCTGCTCGCATTTTAATACTTCCACCAAGCATATGTTGGATATATCGTAGTAGTGGTAGATCTTCAAGTCCCATAGTAATTTCAAGATAAGTATATCCTTTTTGACTAACTTGAATACTTCCATCACCATCGATAATTCCAGCTAGCCACTCACAGAAGGATTTAGGATAAGTTGTTGCGCGTGTAGTCTCTGAGGTTCCTACTAGACTGCTTTTATGTCGTTGGTTACCTGCTGATTGTGTCTTAGATACCCCATTTTGACTAGATCGGGGTAGAAAACCACTTATGAACATAGTAGGAGTACCATTAAGCAGACAGTCCCAGCATATAGCGCAATGCGTATTCAGATTTAAATCTGAAAAGGGCCATTTAAAACCGAAGAACCGAAAGAGATGCTGGTATAATATTGGGTCTCCCCCAGCAGCAGGATCAAAAAAGGTTGTATTAAAGTTTCGATCAGTTAATAACATGGTAATTGCCCCTGCCAGTACCGGAAGTGATAATAAAAGTGGGAATGCTGTCACTAGAACGGACCAAACAAATAGGGGTGATCTATGCATAGTCATTCCAGGTCCACGCATGTTGGAGATAGTTGTTATAAAATTGATAGAACCTAAAATGGATGAAACACCAGATAGATGAAGACTAGAAATTGCTAAATCAACTGCTCCTCCAGAATGGCTGGTAATACCACTTAAGGGCGGATAGACCGTCCACCCAGTTCCGCTACCCACTTCTACTAAGGCTGAGCTTAATAGGAGCAAGAGACTTGGTGGCAACAACCAGAATGAAATATTATTTAATCGTGGAAATGCCATGTCAGGCGCACCTATCAGAATCGGAACAGACCAATTACCAGATCCACCTATCATCGCCGGCATAACCATAAAAAAGATCATTAAAAAGGCGTGAGCCGTTATTAAAACATTATAAAGTTGATGATTCCCACCAAGAATTTGATCGCCGGGGCGTGCTAATTCCATACGAATCAGTACTGAAAAGCATGTGCCCATCACTCCAGCAATGGCACCGAAGATGAAATATAGAGTCCCTATATCTTTGTGGTTAGTGGAGAAAAGCCATCGAACCAGATTTTTCATAGTTTATTGACTTTTTTCTAAAAAGGTTCCGCTCCCCCTCTTTTCACTCTTGCTACCTTTTTCTAAATGTAAAAAGATAAAGAGAGACTCGCTTCCCAATGAAGGAAGACTTGTATTGTATTCAGTTTGGTTTTTCCAAACAGAATGAAATGAAGCTTATGTCGAGACGGAACACGAATCCAATCACTCATGGCAGACTGGATCAATTTCCCTCTTTCTCTTTGTGGAGGGCGTATAGCAGCTTCGATCTATTCCTCAGGTCTGTCTCTTTCGACTATTCGGTTTCCCGGGCGGCAGATAGAATACACGGAACACAGTCCCAATCTCGAAAAGCTTTGGAGAAAACATTGAATTCTCTTTCCTTGTCTTTCAGCTTTCTGAAGTGGTATTTCTTTTCTTCTCCTTTACTTTAGTAGTTGCCTTAGGGAAACCGGTTGAATAGCAGCAAGGGAAGTAGAAGTAGAGCAGCTTTAGCAACAGTCGTGGAGCTACAAGGTTTTACAGCTTTGAGCTACATCATAGGGCTGCCCTCGTTCTGCTCTCTCTATCGTTCAGGCCTATCACCCGATAGTCCCTCACTACCTCTTCTGTTGCTTTAGAGTTACGGTATTTCAAGTCAAGAAGGGCCGAAGCAATGGAACAGCAATGTATGTAGTAAGCATGAATGGACCGGGCAGTATATAGTATATAAGGTGATATCAAGGACTTACTTGCAAGCACTCAAGCCCGAAAGCTGATAGCGGCTAAGCGAACGAGTTATGTTCTGCTGCGTTAAAAACCAAGTCGGTAAATAAGGAGGCGACTACCAAAAGAAAAGGGTAAAGGCAAGGTCTTGAAGAGCCTTCTTTATTAATGCGTAAGCACAATCTTATAACGGTAAACAATATGAAAAAGGAGACTTTCTATTCTCTAGTAGAGTCCCGTCCGGGAAAGAGGTAACTACTTTCTCGCCATATGAATATTTAGCTAAGAGAGAGGGCAGTAAGGCTAATCAGTCTCCGCAAGAAAATAGCTTAATCGCGGGATCGCATTTCATCCTAACTCTCAGAAGACCAAGCATGAATAGACGTTGGCAGGGCGAATCTCTCATTCCTAAGCACCCTAATGAACGCATTAAGCTTGAAAGCATGAAATTCAGTTGCTAGCTGGACTGACTGTCTTCTCTCTCTTTCGGTTTCTAGTCTTTGCTTCAGAAAGTCATTTAGAAAGATCCGCTTTTAACAGAGCCTTACATTACATACGAGTGGGGATTCACTAAGCGTAAGTTCTTAACCCGGTATGATGCGACGATGACTTCTTGCTTTGTTTCCGTCTCTCCTGTCTTTGTTAGTCTTTAATCGTCTCTAAAGCGAGTGAAGTCACCTGAGGGTTAGAATCCGATGTGATCTTAGAGCTATTGACCCTACCCAACTAACTCTCTCTAAGTAAGAGCTCGTCCTGACTTATTAGTCTTATCGAAGTCGATAGGGAAAAGAGAAAAGGTCAGGTCTTGCAGAGCCTGTGAGCGACTCCGAAGTGGGCTCCTTTCACTTGACTATTTCTCTTTTTTAGGCTCTTCAAGACCTAAAAGCTAAGGGAAGCCCGGAAGTATTCGAAGGCTGATAAAAAGAGACGTGTACTACGAGACCACCAAGATTGATAGGCATTCCGACCAAAAGGGGCAAGTTTCTTATAGGATCCACCCTCCCAACAAAAAAAAGAATTCCTTGCTGTGGAAAAGCTGTTCAAGTTGAAAAGCATAAAGGTTGAAGGAAATGCACCTTCTCCGGGTACGGGACTCCTTTTCCTACGATAGGGTAGGGATGAATTGAATGAGAGACTACGAAAGTGAGGCAAACCCACATAAGGAAAGAAATCAATCTAATCACTCCCCCGACTAAAAAGCCTAAATTAGCGAATTCACCTCCCCGATTAGAAAAACAGGGATGAAAGGCCGGTGAGCTAGTGGGATTCAAGTATGAATTTTCTTTTTCCTCGATCCGGACTTATTACCGTGATCAATTCACTACCAGTGCCCATGTGGCCGAGGTTGTCCCGAAGCGGATCACCCCGATGCCTGTAATGAAAGGACAGACTTTCATCAGCTGCAAACTGGAAGCGGTTTTTCGTTAGTGCGTTAAGGTTGCAAGAACCTACTCCTAACTAAACAAAGACTCCTCCGAGGAGCCACCATCGGTACTAGTCCTGGAGGTCAATACTAGCGAGAGTCCCACAGCTACGCTAGTTCGTTAGGTATAACGTGTTTCGGTCAGCTTTAAAGGCCAAACTAACCCAGTCGCTGCAGCCCTGTGGAGTCAAGGCGAATCGAATGGTCAGGAAGGGAAGGAAGATGATAAATCCGAGAATTCGATTGCAAGTTCGATCAACTAAGTAATTTGGTTTTGACCAACTATGGTAGATATGACATCAAGCTCTATATTTAGCTATTAGCCTTCAGACTAGCACCATTCCTTCCTTCTTAACTTAATAAGATAAGGCTAAAAAAAGGGTAATGTAGAAATGATTGAAAAAAGGACTAACCCCCCCTTTCGGAATCCACTCGAACGGAAGCTTAGTAAACTTTTGTTAAGTTAAAGCTAAAACAAGATATAGAATAAAATCTCACGGTTCTAGAACAGCAGCGGCTTACCAGCTGCTGAAAGCGGTTCCGGGTCACCACTCGGGCAACTGACTGGATCGGCTCTGAGGAGATTTACCTGGAAAAAGGAGGAGGAACAGGGTCCGAAGGAGGTCTCTTCACTTTGGGCTTTCCCTTTCACCAGAAAGAAATTCACTTCACTTACTTAATGTCCATGTCCGAGATTGAATTAGAATAGGAGGTTGTTGAAGAAGGAGCTCTGCAGATGCATTACCGGATAACTATCAATCAATAAGTCTAGTAGCCGGTAGCCGCTGGATTTACTACGTCCTCTTCTCGTCTCCTCCGTAGCATCCTTGGGTTGCTTCCTGCAGACGGAAGCAACTGCGTGACCCACCATATTATACAATTATGGCAATAATCCGGTAACCTCTCATAAACGATCGAAGAGAACGTGCAGTCTCCGCTTCAGATCAACTCACTTCCACGCCTCCCTTTCTTCGAAAGGAAAGGGCTTTAAAGCATGAAAGATGATATAGAGGATAAATCCAGTTTAATCGACCATCGGAATAGCTTTTTCAGAAGCTAGATCGGATTGTATTTTAGTAGCTTCACTTTCGAAAGGCCATCAAGGAATTGCTAGATAAGCTAAAAAGCGCAAGCTGTATCGCTAGTTTGAATCGGGGTATCCGCACTCCACCACTCTAAGGGTCCGCGTGAGTCACTAAGAGCTCATTACTAATATCATTTGCATTGCTTCAGAATAGGTCTACTTCGGAGCTGGTGTAACGTTGTTGGAGATTAGACTCGTCTTCCTTCGCCGCTGTCCTCCTAGCTAGCTTGCTGTGAATCCGCACTCTCGAAGAATGGACTTGGCAACGGGATAGGACTCCTCACTCTCCGAGGTTGGGAGGCCCCTAAGAAAGCACTTTTTTGACTAGCCATTGGTGGCACAAAGCCGCTCTAGGCCATCTCCCTTCTATTTATATGATGTGGCTTTTGAAGACCTTTTGTAATTGAATGGTCCCAGCTGCTTGCTTCGCTCCCTCATCCGTAAACTTCTTCTACAAAGGCTAAGACAATGGCGAAGTGGACTCCTCCTCCGTGAGTTCCAAACGTCGATCTATTGTGATTCGGGGCACCGGAAATGGCTTTGTCCACATCTTTTTCTCGTCTTCATGGATTTGGTGGCTCTTGGAGGAATAGCTTTCACTCAAGGGGAGTCCGTAGCCCGGCCCCGAATAGAGAATAGTTGGCCTTCACTTCTTTCAAAGACTTTTTTTGGTATGGCGGTGGAAATGAGATCAGTCACTAAAGAAAGCTTAGAAAGCTGAGCCAGTGCTTGCACGAGCTATGCCTAGTTGCCCGCTCTTCCCCTTTAGCAGGTTCGACTCATAGCATAGAAGTTTCCCGATTCTACTTTTTTGGGAGCAGCCCTCATTTCCTGTATAGCTCTTTTCACCTTGCAAATGTACCCCTATGTCTTGACCCTGCGTCGGATGAAACTGGCTTTGCCTCGGCAACGTAAAGAAGTCTGCCAGGGAAGGTTCGATGTAATTGAAGCTGAGCCATATTGCCATTCTCAGATCATAGGTGGAAGTTATAGATATATCATAGCACCCCCCCAAAATGAGGCAAAATCACGGCCCCACTTTTTGATGAACTAGAAAAAGAACATATCATACAATATTTCTCACATATACCATGTCTTGATCCCTACTTAGCAACTATCTAGCCCCCCAAATGGATGGTTTTGCCACCGGACAGATACAAGATTTTCAAGCCCGCATGTACGAGTGTGTATTTCTTGTTCTTGCTTAGCTTCTCTTGCTTTCATTCTTAGCTTCCCCCTACCTTGAAAGCGCTTGCTTGTCGCCCTTCCAATCTCAATCTGGTTCATAAGGTAAGGAACTGGCGCCTATCGTAGGGTGGATTCTCTTTTGTATGATGTTGTCGCTATAGGAGATGGGAGTTGACAATTGGATTTACGGTTCTACAGAAGGGAAAGAAAGCATGATAGGTTTGGGCCCAATGGGAGATGGAGTAGATTGATGTTGAGCAAACTGGGAAGGATCCGTCAGAAGTCAGGTAGGAGAAGTGGAAGGATCTGCGCAAGGAAAGCTCTCAAAGAAGGACCTTTCTAAGGTCTCGGGAGAGCCTCATTTCGATCCCCTGAAATCAGTGAAATCGATAAGAAAGGGCACAAACTATGAAATCGACAATCAATCCTAGACCTACAGGGCTATCTCACTAGCTCTTCCCTGGCAACTTCGTCAACTAAATTCGCATATTCACAACACCCTTCTTATTGGCCTCGGTCCTAATGGGTTTTCAGTTCCTATAAGTTCGAGGAGATCAGAGGAAAGGCTCTTCAAGACCTTGGGTGAAGTTCTTTGATTATGCTCTACTGGGCGATTACATTGTCATCGCGGATCCAGTAGTCGCGAAGTCATATCTTGAGGGGAGGAATGTAAGGTGACCATATCAAAAGAAAAGTCCCTCATCTCTAACGTGAGTGCTCTATAATTTGCTAAAAGATTTATGGTCTATTCTATAAGTTACACTTTACTTTAGTCCTGTGTCCCTTCGGGTTCTCCGTACTCTCTCTTCTGGAGTTTCCACTTTCCTGTTTTCGGAACTGCGAGTCAATTTGCTGTGTTCGTACAGGTTACGCGGTGGATCAACTAAGGTCTACTCACCAAGAGCTCGCCGGCATCTAAACGTTGGAAGCGCCATTATCTCTTAATGTTTTCGCCGACTCCAAATAGGAGCCTTTACCATTTAACCTCTATATAGAAGGTATAGTGTATATAGCTGTTGATTACCTATTCCGGGTACGGACTTTGCCTACTCCGTAACCTCGTTCTTAGCCCGTTCACTCTCCCGCCCATTTTCTAGTGAGGCACAAGCTTTCGTCTCTGCAAGCCCGGCATAAGCATCGGATTCCTTCCCGTAGACCCGCTTTCCAAATCGATATTCATTTCCGAGGGGGGGAAGAAGAAGGGCAAGCACCAAGATCAAGATCAGGATCGGAATCTGAATGGACTAGGAATCGAAAGCTATAGTTGTAGGCACAACCCCACCACTTTCAAATGAGTCAAAGAAGGATGAGTAGGCACGCTAGTCTGTAAGGGCTCAACAAGCTCGCGCCTGTCCATGGCCAGTAGCCTTTCTCTTACCTGGGGAGCTCGCTCCAGCGTACCGCCTCTATGATCCAATTATACAAAGCAATGGATGAAAGGCTTGAACTTTCACTTTAGAGAAGCCTAAGGCCGGCGGGCTTTTATCCTCTCTTTCGTTTTGGACGAACCCAATCTCTCCAATTTTCAAGTACGGTTTTAAAACCTTCCGTCTTTCTTGTTCTTTTAGAAGAGGCTCAATGTAATTGAGGCTCTGAAAGACCTCAATATGCTGGTTTCATGGTTTGAAGCTGTCCAAAGAGTTTTCTAAATCAATATGTCCCGAAGGTTTAGCTAACCAACCTTTAGGGGTCAATCAACCGGTGGAGCTAATGGGCGAGTTCATTTCATAGAAAGCAGTGTAGATAACCAGTATAGTGCAGTGCACGAGTAGCTAGCGGATATGGCGATGGCTGACCCGAGTTAAAGGAGTTCTCGATGGGACCCCGACCCTGCGTTTAAAGGAGAAGAGTTTATTTACTGATGGCAGCTCTTGTTTCTTGATTTCACTCTTCCTTTATTCTTTATTTATGTAGTTATCTGGTAATGGATTTCTTCTTCCTATTCTTTTCTCAAGAGTAGGAGAAGTAGAAAGAGAAGGCATAGCTGGGAAGTCCGCTTAGCTGCAGCCAGGCACTGCGGTTATACATGCCTCTAACACCATGACTCACGATTACATGACCCGCGCTACGGTATTCCCTGGCGCATGCCCTTAGCAACAATGCCCGTAAAGCCCGGTTGGGTCATAGCTCAGGACCACGTATTCGAGAAAGAGGGGTTCGGTTGCATTTTATATTGCTGATAAATGTTGCATGAAACGGTTTCCGGTATCCGTTTTCTTTGGTGTTGTCGATGAACTTCTTCCTTAGCTTCTAGTGCCCACTTGGCGACCAGGCTTCGAAAGCGACTCACATCTACATCTGTAATAGATTGGATATGCTTTCACATCCCGTTAAAAAAGGTTCTTCTTTCGAGGGTTGATAGTAAGTGGACCATAGGCATAGGTAGGTGGGGGATGAACAATCCCTAGCAGAGCCCGAGCAATCCTAGAATAAATCCTCCCAATCAAGAAATATGGAACCCCTATCCGGACTGGATCTGTCTTCTACGGATTCATCTTATCTGGTATGGAAGGCTCTGAAAGACCTCTGCTCTCTCTTCCAGTGCCAGCAAGCAAACTCAGGTACGGATCGAAATGGAAGGGGGGCGCAATTGGCAGAAGCAGGCATGCATAGTATCGAAGAGGCATAGAGCTTGAGAATCTCAGCTCTTTGACACAGATATGAGATAGCTGCCAAGAGGGAGCTTTTAGCTTCGACGCTTAGCTTAGTCAGGCAATAAGAAAAGCATGAAGAGAGACACGGCCCCATCTCTCTAAAAAGTAAGAGGATTTCATACCGACCCATTTCTAACTCCAAAGCATTCCTGACCAATAGCCTCGAACCCAGAGAATTCGATTCGCTTAAGTTGTAATATCTGTGTAGGAAATGTTGCTTTTTCAAGCCCGCCCCAAATTTTTCCGAGAAGCCTGCTATTGAGCTCCGATTTATTGTGGATCTTTGCGTTGTGCAATGCCGGATCCGTATCATCTTGACTTGGTTCTTTCTTTTTTTTAGAATGTGACTTCGGGAGGTTGTGACATCCGGAGAAGAATCCGGATTGGGGCATGTATATGAACAACAACCATTGATAAATGCCCAAGGAAAGAAAAAGGCCATCCGCTCTCTCACAGCCAATCCTAAGAAAAGAGGTGTTGGTTATACAATATGCTCGACCGATAGTACGAGCTCAATTTCATCGAGCCTTCTCTCGCACGAAATTTGGATCGAAGCATTTTTTTGGTCTTGGAATTTCATGAAGGCGGAGCCAAAACTAGAACGAGTTCAGTCGAACTGCATATATAGTAAATAGAATAGGCTCTTCAAGACCTTTCGTTTTAAACAACTCTAAATGAAAGGCGGTTCTCAATCCGTATGCACAATGATTGGATTTTGGTGCATACAGAGCGAATCGAAGTGCGTAAGCCCCTTTAGAGTAGGCCTCTTTAGCTGACATCGCCTACGTAGCTTTCTATTCGATAGTATGGCGAGCTATGGTTACGTCGGTACCCTAACCCGTCAAAGAAGATAAAGGAAGAAGAAGACCACTAGTGGACGTGATATGCACATTGGCAGACTGCTTTCACATGGACGAACGTGCACAACAATAGATACAACAAAGCCTGAAGCCGTGCTAGGTTAGGGCTATTGAAGTCCCCTACGGTGGTTGATATAAACAAGAGAGATGGAAGGAGAAGAAAGAAGTCAGGTTGCTCACTCAGGAAAAGATGGAGTTTGACTTTCTTACTTGTTATGCGCTTATGTGATAGAGAATAGTCTACGACTGGACTTTCTTCCTATCCCATGTTGATAGGACCAAGAAGCAAATATGAAATAGGGAACAACCACTGTGTGATAGCCTCGTAACGGAGTTAGTTTAGGGGTTTGATCGTAACTAAGACTCGTGTTCGAGGTCGGAGAAGGCTAACTTCGGTACCCGTACCTTCGATTGGTTCTTCGCCTGGGTAAGAAAGAGAATCAACAGGTTACGAAGTAGAACTTGAAAGTCCAACCAGTCAAACCTGGGACTCCTGGCCTTAACTTAATATAGGTCCAATATCGAAGAAGAGGACAGGAGAGAAAGAACAAGAACGAATCGAGCAGAAGGACTGAAATCGGAGGGGTTGTTTTCGGGTTTTAGGGAAAGCTGGTTAGAAAGGGCTGGTTAGCCATTCACGGGGCAGGCCCGCTTCAACCATCGATTGCTATTGAGTCGGAACTCTATTAAGGAAAAGGAGGACACATCGCCCAAACCCCTGTTTACGAGGGGATACCCATTCCGGAGTTTGAGTTCTATGTCCAGATTGGCGAAGACCACTTCTCTAAGTGAGAATTGCATTTGGATACTACCTACAGTGATGGTCTACAGCCCGAGGTCTTGTTAGAGCATCATGTCGGGAAGGAATGGAATATGGAATAAGGTCCAATAGTGTGCATTCAAACCCGGGCTTAGATCAGAGTAAAGCCAGAAAGCAGAAAGGGAAGACTCAAACTCTCACTCAACCTATCTGGAGTAGGTCTTTGCCGAGAAGTCAGATATTATTTACGGGGGTCCGTATGATTCAAAGAGATAGGGGTAGGCTAGCAGAGTGAGGTCGTTCGCGCAGGTACGATATCTAGTAAAGCCGGTTTATTATCTTTCTCAAAAACGGAATCAAAGACCCCAGGTCAGGATGGCACCTCTTGCAAGATCTTCCCAATAATGTAAAAAGCAAGTGCAGCTAAATCACCATATCGCTTACCGTTCACCGCTTTCTGCTATTCAAAGAGAACTGGCACAGATGGATATTCATTCCCCATTCGCCTTCTCCGTGCCGCTCAGAGGCGCTTTCAACCCGAACCGGATAGCCGCACCCGACTAAATAGTGATCCTAGCCCTTCTAAATCGAGACAGCAAGTTAGCTACGTACCTCAGCGGAATAAGGAGTGGTGATACTGAATTCATAGAACGAAATGAATAGTCGACCTAGGAATTGCATGTCTGAACCATGCGCCTTAAATGTATCAGCGCTTGACTATAATCACACATGAAGATCTTTTATCGTGGATATAGAAAAGACTATCTTGGAGGCAGTATCATACGTCCACCCCCTCTTTCTGTTGACCGCAGAAAGTCTCCTTACGTAACTATCAAAACAGAACAACTAAGGAGAGTCAAATGCAAAGGGCTTGATCTAGAGGGTGCTCCATTTTTCGACTTTACAGGCCCCCTAGGGGCACCCCATGTGACGGCCGAGCTTTTTCCTTAGTCAAATTCACTTTTCGGGTTGGTACCAACGGACGCTGCTACTCTTGTTAATGGGTTCCCAGAGAGGTCATATCCTGCTCGCCGAGACGCACTTTTCTAACTAAAAAAAGGGGGTCCTCATGTTATGTAACCAATTCATCAATTCAAAGGAGCTCTGCCCATCTGCAACTGCCGTGACTGAGTCTTCTTAGCTTGACGGTGTCACTTTCTCTAATAAGAGATTTGACCTCTCTATATACTCTATAGGGCGGCCAGTCCAGGAGACTAAAGATCAAAGTCAATGTCATCCAGTTCAACACCCGAAGTGGAGGTTGTTCAGGCACCTGCTAAGGTGGGTATTCAAGGTCTTCGCGCATTTGCCTCTCTTCAATTGGCATTACAGCCGTTGGCGTTGGATAAGATTCATTCCTCCTTGCAGGTCCAAGCACAAGGCGGCCTATCCTTGGGATCCTAGCTTTGCAGCAGGAGCTATGTAATTGCCGTTTAACTAGCTCTTTCGACACCCTGCCGGGAGTATGGATCCGTATCCGTCACTCACTCTATTAGGCCCTTCTGGACCAAATAGGCTTTCCTTCCTTCAGCAAGTGGAATTGGTGTATTCACTAGGCGAATGTGCATTAGGGACGGATCTCTGAACTAGACGAATCATAAGATATAAAGCGTTCCGGGCTAGCTTCGGATCGTAGCTTTAAGTGCAAGGTTGTGCCGCCTTGTTCCAGTGGAAGAGCGATAGAACCCGATTAGTTGACCAGGCCTACTGATCTATCGCCAAAGAAGGAAGACTTGAGATTAATGCCTTTCGTCACTATGATCTTTGGAGGCCCTACATAAAGGGGGCAGGACCTCTTTAGAGAAAGTCCTCTTTTTCTGTAGAGAAAACCAATTATGGACTGCCTCCATAGGGTCATGTGCCAACCGCGGCGCAAGTCTTTTTGATAGGCGGCTGGGAGTCTATTCCAGATAGTGACGTTGGTTCTGATCCTAGAGAAAGCGAAAGAAGAGTTCCAAATGTAGAAAGCAGAGTACGGATCAGTCAGTCCATCCGGGGGATCTCTTCCTACATTTTACCACTCAAGAGGCTTTCATCTCCCACGTCATTCCATTCTTGGTAGCGGAAGAAAATGCCTTATTGATCATGGTTTGTTACGGTAGCTCAATGATACAACAAACTCAACTAGAACGAATTCTCAAGTTGCGTAGCTATTTTTATCTGCGCCTCCTTCCATACGGGGTAGGAAGAGCGGATAAGACCTCCCAGCGCATCTCCTTTTCTGACCAGCTTCGATTGCAAAACAAAGAAAATGACCGGCAAAGATTCTTATTATGAATAACCCGGCTACTCAAAGGTCAAAGTGTGCTCGGTCGTCAGTCTCGTGAGTCAGGTGGCACGCCAAATGTAATGAATTTCAATGAGGATCGCTTCACGTAAGTAGTAAGCCTATGCTATGGTCGCTATGAAAGGCCTCTTTGTCCTATCGCTTCTCCCACGTGCATTCTACAAGCAAGGGCAAGAACTTGGAATGGGAACAACTTCTATCTTATATAGCGAGAAAAGCATGCAAGTCGTTTTTCGCTAATACAAGCATTGATCATTTCAAACTTGAGCGTCTCACATAAGGCGAAAGCTCCTTACTAATAGCTGGGCTGCTAAGGCACGCCTTTCTTAATAGATAGGCCTAACTTGTATTCTAAGGGGGGAGCACAACTCCTTTCAATCATATCCTAGGTAAGAAGCGATCTGCTCTTGTCTTTCATTGAGAAGTGATAGCGATATGAACTAGTAGGCTCATTAGTAAGGGCTCGATAGGCGATTGGAGGGCGGAGGAACTTGGCTCATTGGCCTTAGGAACGTATCTCTGATCTCATTCCTGACTCCTCTCCCTCTACTCAGCATTCGTTCTCTGCCTCATTCAAGGATCATTAGGAGGTGCACATTCGGATCCCTTCATCCCCGAAAGCTTGGCAGACTTGAAGTTTTCTTGAGTAGGAAGGTTCATTAGAAAACGACTTTAAGTAAAATGGATGCAGGCCAATGCCAAGCTCTACAGGAGCACTCAGTAGCCCTGCTCAATAGTCCATTTTGATCCGTTTCAAATCTGAGCAAGGTCTCTCTCTTGTTCTTTCTGGTTCCTCTTGGAAGATTGAGCCTTTCTCAATCAATCTGTCAAGGTGGTGCTTCAAACCAGACCTTACTAATCCTGCAATAAAACCGGTCGGAAATTCTCTTTGCAATAGCAAGAGGCGTAGGGAACCCATTGAAAATGGATGACATTACTAAGATCAGATCGAAGCTGCTATACGCCCTATATGCGTAGACATCGACCTAAGCCCGGCTCCTTAAGAAATCGAAATCACTATTTATATTTAGGCAAGAAGTTTAAGACCCCTACCTCGCCTACCGACACCGCTCGCTAACCGGTTACCTTCTCTTACCCTTCAATCGGCGGTCCTTGGTTTAGTTTTAGAGTTTAATTACACATCTATCTCACTTCTAACTACCTGACATGGGCTATCAGATTCTTTAGATTAACAATCTATCATGAGCAGCCTTTCAAGGGCGTTAAAGCATGCAGGATTCAATCGAAGAAGAAAGCTTCAATAGAGGTAAAAGGCTATAGGCTAACGATAAGAGAGATTTTGATTTCCGTAATAGTTCAAGTCAGAGCTTGGACTGGGAATGAGATAAGAAGAGGCTACTAGGGAAGATAGAAGCGATCCACAAATCAAACCACTATCCCATTGGCCGCTTCATGCACCGAACACTCTTAATAAGAAGCACAGAAGCAGGAAAGCTAGCCCCTTCTTACTTAACTTTAGGCAGTGTCCATACGTTCCGGCGTGGTGCAAGAGAAAGAAAGTTCTTGTTTCACTATATTCCTTTTCATGAGATCAGTAGTTGGTGGACTTCTTCAAAGTCTTTCCGCGGAGAGCACAAAAGCGGATTAATTAGGAAAGAGCAGCTAAGAGGCTCTTTGAGACCCGTCTAAGACCTAGCAAAGAGACCGTTGTAAACCAGGTGAACTAGAGCAAACAGGAGAAGCAAGCAAATAGCTGCCTCTCATCCAATCCACCTGACGCAGGAAGGTATTCCGATCTTTGATCCGCCGATTCAGGAGCGATTGAAGCGAATACAAGAAGAGAATGCAAGGCTCTTCAAGACCCCCCTTCTCCGAGTTTGAATTGGATTGGGGCACTCGCGATATAAAAAGAAGTACGGATTCGACTAGCTCGAACGTGGGAAACGAATGCTTGAATGTGAACAAGCGATAGTACGGAAAAGCAGCAGTCTACTGATTGGATTACCGTCTTCCCTTCCCTAGTAAGAATTCTCTCTCGAACCCTATTTATTTGGTTAAGTCCCGCCTCCTGCCAATGCTCGCCGAGACAGGACTGGGGACTTCCCATCGGCCTTGTACAGCCATAGCAGGACGAGACAAAGACCGACGCATGCTATCACCCGTGCCCCCAAGACAGAGGATTTCCTATTCTAACAAATTGTAGAATGTGTGCTATTGGCTGGTGAGTTGGTTAGTCGACTTCGTCTGTTCATCAGCGGGAAGGTAACGTAGTTCAAAGAGGGCGGTCAATCTAAACATCATAGTAGCTTTCAAAAGGCCTGGCTGGTCCACTGACGAATAGAGTCAAGTGCGGTCGGTTCCATAACAAACGTAAACGTAGCTGATCCGGTCAAGTCAAGCGAAGCCGTACCGTCAAGCCATTCAGGTGAAAGAAAGGACTGAACTGAGGCTCCGGCTCCGAGTGACTGACTACTATCGAATAACGAAAGAAGAGCGATCTTCGACCTTTCCTATTGTTGGAGAATAGGTCTACTAGTTCCCGATTCCATGTGAATGTATCTATATGAACCTAATCTCTCTCTTCATTCTTCTTGAATTGTCCCCGCCCCTAGAGTTGAGAGACGCAACGAACCAGCATAAAAAAAGACTTAGAGTCCCATCTCTATGCTTTTTGGCCCTTAGAATCAATTTGTGTAAAGCGGGGAAGACCTACTTCTAACTTAGAATGAATGATGCTGCTCCGCTGCCACTGCTGTCACCAGGAAGATACCTTTATTAAGGGATTGGAGGCATCTTTGGGGAAAAGCAATTCTGACTCGGCCGGAGGCCTCGAAGTTTACCCTTTTCACGTTCTCCATACTATAGTAGGGATATACTACCCGTTTCATCTTGATTCTCCTTTACAGACCTTACATACGCAATTCCTCGATTCATTAACGTGCAAGAGAATAGCCATTCTTTCGCACCTTCTGAACTGGGCACCTTTATGACATCAAGGCAACTCCAACTACCGGACCGTTACATTAGCTCGAACATTCGAGTTAGAGATGAAAAGGACCGCCCTTTCTTTAGGTCTTGAAGAGCCTGCTCGTACATTAACAAGGTAACGTAGTTCAAAGAGCCAAGCCAAATAGCGTATTCTTGCAAACAACAACCCGGTATTCGTAGATCTGACATTGGCACGGGATTTGGTTTAGGAGCAATTCCATAGCCTCAATTACGCAATTAACATAGCACCTTGCGGACAATTTCTGGCCATAAAGACTAGTCTGCTGCCGCTGGATAGGAATGAACCCATGTCAACAGCAGTAAGGAATAGACTCAGTCATTTACCCTAAAAACGGATTTGAATAATAGTAGGAGGAGTAGGAGAGGAGAAAGAGCTATTTAATAAAGAATAAGGGCTTTCAAAGCTAGACTGAAATAAGTCGACTCTCGTTCGGGCTACTGAAATGAACCAAAGGCTCTTGACTCCAAAGACCGAGGAGCGAGTGGCTTCCTGAAGAGCACCTGCACCCTAGCTCATAAAGGTGACAAAGATTAATCGACTAGAAAGGTGGGTCGATAAGACGACTGAGAAGATAGCTCACCTATTACTACTTTTCTCGAAGGAGTGAGAAAAAAGGGCGGATCCTGTTCTGATGACCCTATCCGCTTTCAGATCGAGCCGTGCTTGAACTGCTACTGCCTGTGAGACCTGATTTCTCTCTTTGGTTCACCTTCAGCAACCGCCATCGGGTTCACTCCGGCAGTGAGCATCGCAATTGACACTATCGTCTGTTTACAGCAAAGAAAGATTAGGTGGACAAAGAGAGCTTCAGTCAACACAGTCCTAGAAGCTCCATTCATGCCTACTTCTATTCCATCATTCTACTTTCGGGACATTGGTTGCAGCGACCAATAGCAGATTCGATGCTCTCAAGCAGATCTTCTGCCAAGAGTTTCTTCTTTCACAACAACCAATGGGCGGATTCATCTTTTTCACTCACCGGTGTGGTATACCGATGAATGCGCAGCTAGGCTCTGACAAGACCTTCACTTTAGCTAGCTGACTGGTTTACTACTCCTTGGACAGCGAATCCTGTCTCAGATGAGAAAATGGGGCCGCATCCTTCATTTGTGGACTAAGTCCTTGTTTTTGTCATATCCATTTATCAGATCAGCAAGTCGCAGACGCAGTTCCAAATCCAATTGTATATCCACCAACAGAGTCAGTGGCATAAGTCATTCTGGGTGTGCCTTGAACCAGTAACTGTGCCAGCGGGTCGGCAAGCAGGAGCAAAAGAAAGAGGAGAAAGTTTTGACTATGGAGTCGAGGGTGAGGATCCGAAGGCCCCATTCACTCAGCCTGTAATCTATAATAAGAAGCCCTTGCCCAGCCCGCACAATGGGATGCCTTTATGAAGAGGGAAAGAGGTCATCAATCGATCCGAAATCGAGAATCCCGGTCCGCCTTCTATTTTGGCAAGAGAGTGGAATAGAAGAAAGATGGGTTGTCGAAAAAACCGCCGTCGCCCAGAAATGGAAGAGAAAGAAAAATGCGGAAAGCGATTCCGCAAGCAAGACTCTGACAAAGATGGAAAAGCGTTAGCAAAAAAAGGAAGGTAAGAGAGATTGGAAAGACGTTATTTCGTAGATAAAGAGAGAGTCGATTCATGTTGGGAACTTAGCGCAAGTTCTTCCAATGGGGGTGAGGGTTCTACGTAGACAACGCCACTCCAAGTACAGAAAGCCGGTCCGGAAAGAAAGAATTTTGCGCTGTTTCTAAGTCTTTTTAAGTCAATCAATGACGGAGAGAAAAAAAGAAGAAACCAGAGATGATATTTCCCAGGTTAAGCATGGGACCTTATTCATACACTTTGGTCAAAGGGCCAAAGACCATGCGGCGAGTGGGATAGCCGGTCTAGAAATGGCCATGAAGTCAGGAACCAACGGAAGCATTAGTGATAGAAGTGGCTTTCTAGGAGATCCGAGGAAGTCATTCAGAGGCGGGGCCTCAAGAAAACAAACTGCCATGCTAGCAAATCGAAAGCAAGGTCTTGAAGAGCCTTCATGTCATGGATTCGACCCACACATTAGGGGAGAGGAGTTCTAGAGGCGGCGACCAAAGCCCTCTTTTTGCATAGCAGCGCGACCGACGGAGTTCACTTTCCAAAGTGTAGAGAAGGGAAGAGAGGCTCTGACAAGACCTAGATCTGTTGCTAATTTAGCATTCTGTTGCTGATCTGACATTCAGAGGAACCCGTCTTTGGTGATCATCTTGTTCTTCGCCAGACTGCAGATCCCACGAGGTCTGTCTGCCAGCGCAGATTCGCCATCCTCTCTATAGATCTATGTCCCATTTGACTCATCAGTGCATCTCCGCAATACTATTTGAGATTGAGAGAGATTCTTTCAACCTAGAATACTGAAATTGATGAACTTCAACGACCTTTCCCCTTGCTTCATTTCCAAGGACCCTATCTGTAGGTTCGTCTCTTTCGCCCCTCAGCTCACTCGAAAGCGGATACGATATAGTAAGATAGCTACTCACAGGCCTGAACTACCATAATTCCTAGCTTGATTTGAGAACTCCCTGGCTTCCCAGCTTTCATGCAACTATTTAACTAGACTAGCTGCTATATTTCTAGCTGACCACCTACTTCCGAGATTAAGGCAGTAGAGAAAGTGCGCTAGATACGCTGCAAAGCTGTCAATCCTATCCGTCTGAGGAGTAAAAACACAAGAGTTTGCGCGGATCGTTCAACCTGTTGCCTGCAAAGACCACTGTTTGCTGCCGTAATATATATAGTAGCTTGGCTTTTGAACCGAACGAAGACTTTGATGAAGTTGCTCTCGCTCTCGAGTGAGTTCTTCTCCCACCTTTTCTAGAAGGAGCTAGGATCCCCGCCATATATGTGCAACTCTGAGGGTCGCCTTTGGCTTGCTTGCTTAGTTCCGCTTCTGCTTGCTAGCAGCTCTCATCTTTCATTTTGTTGCGTCCTTCTTTTATTCAGCTTTATGTTCTATTTCCGTCCCTCGCTAACGCGGAGGCGTAAGGGAGTAATATGATAGGAGAAGAGGAAGAGCGTAAGGAGATCTAGAATTTAAAGGCCCCGAAGCAAAGAAGAAATGTTTGATGAAATTAACAACCACAGTGGGCTAAGGTAGCGATTTGATCTGAAAGAAGGAAGGTACATGCTCATCGAGTGAATATCGAACGATCAACAAGACTACCAGGCCCTTCCAGCTAAAAGCTAAAGGCTGGGAAAGAGGCGGTGGCTAGTCTTGAACCATTCAAAAGTCAGCAGTGGGAGGAACAGAGCCAAGACTCAGGCTGCCTTCCATTTCTTATTGACTAATGCACCACCCCCGAAGCAGCACCGTTGGCTCTATTCTATGGTCTATGGGCAAGCCGCCCACGCCAAGATTGATGAAAATATAAGCCGGCTATTTCTTATTTTATTGTAGATAGGACAGGTAAGAGAAAAAACCGGTTACGCCGAGAGGGACACACCTTGATCTGTCATTCCTTCCTCGCGCACTGTCGATCAGGGCCTATTTTCACTAGTTGAAAAGAAAAGGCGGAGGATAAGTTTTTTCAGTTTCTTTATTACTTATATTCTTATTCTATTTTTTATGAACTAGTCCGAAGTTATTGCACTTACAGAAGACCAATTCAACAAGTGCTAATGCAGTCGGTCACATCTTTTCTGTCAGAGACAGCAGCAATTTCAATGGCAGCTGATGCATCAATAGCAGCGGACGCCGTCTCTTCTCCTTTCTGAGCTTGCCTGGTCTTTTTCGCCTTTCTTATTCAACTGAAAAAGAGAGTTCTCCACCGTCGAGAGGTCTAGGAAAGCGCTTTCACTTCTCAAGGGATAGAGGTCTTCTTCACTTCTCAAAGGCTTCAAGGCCTTTCTTCTGCGGTGATCCTGCTTATGCAGCTAAAGGGACTTCTTCCGGCCTAGCTCTTCTTCTTTTAAAGCTAGCTAGGGTCTAGATATCAATCCGCGGGCGGTCATACAAATAGATAGGCCCCTTCCTGCCCCATAGCCTTGCACCGGCTTATTGACTGATTTGATGAAAGCGGCCCAGAGTAGACAGTAGGGGGAATGAGTCAATGCGCATTGCCCGCAAAGGCATTCTTCATTTCTCAGTTCAGTATTCACTAGCCATATAATATAGAACAAAGGTGATATAGAAAGCTTGCTCACCTGTCGGATAGGCGCAGGAACAAAGTATGAAGAAAGGGAACGAAGCGAGGTCTTGAAGAGCCTAGCCTGATCCATCAATAGGAGGACCTAGCCTCTTCAATCAATAGGAGGTGCGCAGTGACTCCACCAGCAAGGGGCGTCGAAGGATTCCTGGACTGCTGGAACCACCTTATGAATGATCGAGGCATTTTCCTTTATTCACAGACGCATGACTGAGTTATCGTTACGGGATTGAATTCCCAGGTTGCTCGTCCGGTCCTTCTTTTGTGGGGTCTGATACGGGGTTTGGCACCTGCAATAATATTCATGACTCGCTATTCACTCGGGTCATAAGCTTTTGTAGGAGAGATAGCCGAGTGGTTGACGGCGTAGCATTGGAACTGCTATGTAGGCTTGTGGAGGCTCTGAAAGACCTGGCTTTCGTCCATGGGCATACTTGGTTCAGAAAAGAATGGGCACGGGTTCACACGACAGGGCGCTCTGTAGTCGTTCGAGTCCTATGATGCTATACCGACTCGTCCATTAGCTGCTCCTATGCTTAGAGGGAGATGTTGACAGAACCTACTCCATGGCATGAGGTTCATGTCGCTTAGTCAGTTTATTGATCATTTGCCTAGAAAGATATGTTGGTTCGGAAGCAGCGGGAGGAGGTGATATTGTGTCATGAATTGCCATAAGAAAGACCAGCTACGATCTCTCACACCGGCCAGATAATACTTGAAGACCTGCTTATGTCTTAATCAATGCCCATGCCATTTGACTATAAGTGAATGAAGAAAGCCAGCATGCGCGGAATCCACGATTCCCATTTGTAGCAGCATTCGATGGAGCTGATAGGGCGCGCCCTCTACTTGTCCTGAGCGTTCACAATCTCTTTATAGACCGATATAAGATCCGGTCTATTTATTGCATGCCGGCAAGAGGCTTGACCCTTCGATCACGCTCATCTTGATGAGATGGGACTGGGGCCTTACTAATGGAGAACCTATCCAAGACCGAGACCACTATTGGTGCAGGAAAGGGGAATCCCAACCCACCTCTTTAGTTCCAGAACTAGTTCTACAACTTCGCCAAGAAAGGCGAGGAGCAAAAGTGGACTTTCTTTCATCTTGCTGGTCAGCTCAGGAGCGCAGAAAGCAATACTCCAAGGTCTTTACCAGCCGACCACTCACCTGGGCCTTTTCCCGTTGATACATGTTCTTTGGGCCAATGCTTTATTGATTGAATTTCATATATAGTGAGCGGCCCGACATGGACAATGAGTGGAGGAGAATGGGACCGACACCCTTCAATTTCGACTTTGGTGAGCCTCTTAAACAGCCTAGCTCTAGTCCATGCTTGAATCGCACACGTCGCTTCACTACAAGCCGATACGATAGATTTGAAGCTTCCCTATGACCAATGTAGAGAACTAATTTCTACCTTAGGAACGAGTCTGATTTCGAGGAAAAGTGATCTCAAGTAGCCTTTCGCTCCCTTACTACGTCCTAGGCCAGTATCAGGGACTTCTTCTTTCTTATTGACTATCCGCCCGATGCTTCTATTTCGATTGAGAGATTCACTTTTCAAAGAAGATATGATTGTGCCTGGGTCACACTTCTATCTTTTCGAACTCCACGTGGAATCAACAAAAATCGGATTCTCGAACACCGCCTTTCGCACCTAACCTGGGCAATCAGGTTAGGTTAATCCCGAAGAGCTTGCATTCCATGCTTCTGATTCAAGTCCTGAAAACCTTCCTCCAGGAGTGTGAAGTTGTTTTCCTTTCACTAGAGGGGAATCTGAGTTGAAGAGAGGAGAATCTCAGTCAAAATCCGGGTACTCTTATTAATTCTTGTATTTGAGATTGTTGTATATGAGCGGGGAAATAAGTAGTGTTTGAGCTTCTTTTTTGATTAGTAGCTGTGTCCTTCCGGGGGGCGGGCTTCTTTTCGCTTTGTAGCTTGTCCGGTTTAGTTGGGGGTAGCATGTATCCTCGAATGTAGGAAAAGGTGTGAAGTGGGTAAATAGAAATTGATCCTGCTTCTGGTTTCAAAGCGGCAATCGCCCAATATGTTCGTTCGACGTGTTCTTATTGCTCTAAAGGTAAGAGCCTAGTATGAGAGAGGGAGGCTATTCTACAGAGGCTCTGACAAGACCTTCTGAAGTTGAATGGGCGGAGTTGATGGCAAAGACTGCCGATGTACAGCGCTAAGAGTCCGGTCTGGATCTACTAAGAATTGAACAAGAAGGAATCGTATTCAAAGCTTTTCATGCTCTCGTTTGCCTTCCTATGAACCGCTCTGTCCGATCTATACTTTTCTTTATATATAAAAAAATGAAATGGACGTCGCCCATAACCTCACTCTGCCCGACGCTTTATATCGACTTTCCTTCGCAATCGGCTAGCAGCTCTTGCCCGAGTCGTGTTCTTGATTCAAGCCTGAAAAGAGGAGGCTCTTCAAGACCAGAGTTAGAGATTGATGTTAGCCACTGCCAGGTTCACTTTCTACGAATAGGTCCCATTAGCAAGGACCGCTTTGCAAGGAAGCAAGTCAATAGCTCGGGCCTATTTCGTCTTTCTTATTGATCAAATGCTAGCGAGCACTACACCAGTGACCCCTAAGCGTGTGAGCATCGATCAAATAGCTGCTTAGCTTGGTAGAGTTCAGTTTGAGATGTCATTCCCCACACTAGTAGTTGTAGTGGGGGTAGGAGCGTAATCCAAAGATTGAGAATAGGGGCATACTTGAGTATGCGGGTTGGGCTTTGAAAGAAAATAGAGAGAAGCAAGAAAGCCAAAGAGAAGAGAAGTAGCGCGTGCTAACGCGCAACGGCTTTCGCGGTAGGAGCCCTTGCTTGTTGGGATGTTGTGTGGTATAGGTGCTATGATAAGTCGCTTCCTGGCTCTGCGCTATCCTTCCAAAAGAAGTAGAGGCGCAAAGGGAATCCTATTCGTCCACTAGACAAGCTAAGAGAAAGAGGAGAAAACCTAGAAAAGCCTTCTAGGCTAAAAGCTAGACCAAAGGAAAAGGCACTTACTAAGCCATTCTCATTTGTCAAAAGAGGGCGCGAAAGAGTCAGTCACGGCACTCCTCTTTTTTCTACCAGCATGACAGAAAGGGGTGTGGAAGAGAAAGAAGAACGAACATTCATTTATCCACGACCCCTAGAAAAAGAGTCATTTCACCAAGAAAGAGTTAGGCAAAGACTACTAACCCCATCTGTCTACTCACAATTCATCTAGACCTTTGACTTGGCTTCATTTACAACCCGGTCGCGATTTAGACATTATTTCGCGAATTGCTTTAATACAATTCTCATATGAAAAGACAGACCGACCCGACCACTCGGAATCTCTTATTAACTTATTAAGATTAAGAAGAGGAAGTGCAACTAGTAGTTTCCAAATTGTCGTCCACTCTCTCTTGAAAGTCCTTCTAGAAAAGAGAAAACAAGAAGAAAGAAAAATGCTTTATGCTCGCTTTCTACTGAACTAGATTCTTAGTCAACGACTAGAATAGAAAAGAATCCGAATGAATAAAGAAAAAAGCGAAAGGGCGTAGATAAAGAAAGCTTCCATTGTCCGGGGAGAAGGAAGAAAAAGAGAGGCTGGATTAGCTAAAAACTTTTCATAAATATCGGAATAGGCTCAGTTAGTGAAGAATTCAGGTAGAGCAGCTGATGTGCACAAATCAAATATCGTATAACATCGTGTAGAGAGAGAGAAATAGACTAGTGGATGAATTGGAGTCTAAGTAGGATAGGACAGTTTCATTTACTGGCCACCTAGGGAAGAAGGCTAGCTGGCCTACTTTCCGAAAGGCAGAGGCACTATTCTAAGACTTCATTGTCTAGACCGGCCACTTTTTGCTAGATTTTCTGAGATGGATGAAATGGTGGGAGGGAAGAGATAGGAGAGGTCGATAGGGTCTGTAAGAAACTCGTCTATAAAAGGGTCGATTCATTCCTTCTCCGCTTTCTCCCAGAAAAGGAAGAGAAGGGCAGTGCACGAGGGGGGATAAAAAAGAAGCGAATGCCGTGAAGCTCCATTCATTCTTGGCAAAGGGGTTTCCGGGGCAAGGTTCTTTCAGAATCCACTTTATCTACGACGACTGCGCTCTCGCTCGAAAGACAAGAAACTCCGACTATTCTATTGGTTCTCAAAGCCCCTTATAGGCTAGGCGAGTCCTTTGAGAATGAGACCCTTGGTCTTTCAGAGCCTCCTTCGACAAGGCCTTCCTCGTAGAAGGAGGCCTTTGTCCAACAAGGATGAGACTGAGACAGGGCACACTTTCCCACAGAAAACCATTCAGAGGAGTCCACGGCGGAATAGGACGTCTATTCCTTTCGAATCCTTCTCACACAAAAGCAAGCGATTCCTCTTGCCTCGGGATGCCCCATTTGAAAGGCTCCTCTTGCCGGTGCTAGAATCCGACTAGTCGCCTTCCTTCTTTCAAGAAAGTCTCTCCACTAAAAGGCTTCTCTCTCTTTCGAGTAACTGCCGCGGGTAAACAGGAGATTAAT
Source organism: Orobanche coerulescens (assembly GCA_033398695.1). Taxonomy (NCBI): domain Eukaryota; kingdom Viridiplantae; phylum Streptophyta; class Magnoliopsida; order Lamiales; family Orobanchaceae; genus Orobanche; species Orobanche coerulescens. The sequence goes on along the minus strand of JAWKAU010000135.1, from coordinate 204,959 downwards.
GGGACTGCTTGGCTCTTCTAGACTATGCCTATGGTTAGTTAGGTCTTGAAGAGCCTCTATCGGTACCCTTGGTCCCTCAGTTACCGGACTTGTTGCTCTTGTCAGCCTTAGCACTAGTAGCTCTCTTCTTCCTTACTTTGAGCTACAGGCGGGATTGGTTTAGCTACCACTGATCGGTCATCTTAGATGACCACTGAACCTTGCTATAAGACTTGCGGATGTGGGTTTAGCTGCTGCTTTTACGCTAAGGAGAGGAAAGTGATGAGTCCCCCACCTGAAGTGGAGATAGAAGCTTTCGGCCTCTACTCTGGTTTTCCCTCTGGAACCTAGATCTCAAAAGGTCGAACCTCAGATGTCCAATCACGAGGTGCATGATTCTTCTTTAGAGCAGTTTCCTTTCTTTTCTTTCTTTTTCCTCTTTACTACCCTTCTCGCGAAGAAGAATTACCTTTCCGAGGGGCTAGCTTCAGTTAAGGGAAGATCTATTCTCGTACTTCTTATTATAGTACTGCTCGGGTCGGGAAGGTTATGGTCTTGGAAGTTGCTTAGCTGGTATCATGTGACATCGATTTCGGCTTCATGAGCCAGACTTCAGGTCCTGCATTTGGGGCGTGGTACTAGTCATTCTCGCATATGTTCGATAAGATAAGTGCCTCTGTTGCTGAGAGAGATAGGTAGTTGATCGATCAGCGGTGGTCAAATCTAACCTTTCCACTGCGCATTTCAAGACGACTATAGGATCGAATTCGCTTTCCCGGATTCGTACAATAAATGCTCGGAGCCTGCTTGGGAGGACCTTTAGATTCATTCATTCTCTTGCTCTATCTTTCTACTTCGGCTATAACAAACCCATGGCTGTCGCTAAACCTTATTAGAACACCAGTGAGTGGCGGGACTTCGTTAAACCAATATGGACCCAGCTCCTAGCCACTTGGCTTTAGGCCTGCCTACTAGTCTCTTTCGGGCCATCATAGAACCAACTTGAAAGCTATGAAAGGGGCTAAAGCTTTTCGAACCTCCCCTTTCTGCCCGCCTATCGCCCCGTAAAAAACGATGAAACAGAATTTCCATTCCTCGATCCATTTTACGTTTTGCCGGGTTTTTTGGTAGCTCGAGGATTTCCTTTCTGACCTTCAGATCAGACTTTTTGCATCTCGGTTATTTTTAAAACTAAACTCGACATGGAAATCGGACAAGAAATGTCGTAAGAGAAGATCGGATATAGTGAGATCTCGGTGACACCATTCCTACTGATCCCAGTGGTTTTTCTTGCCGGTGAAGGATTATTGAACAAAAGGTCAAACCCTAGCATTGACCCCTTAGCGGAAAACATCTCCTCCTTAGGTGCGAAATCATTCTTTTTCTCTGGGAAAACTAAGAAGCAGATACCAGGTTGGATTCAAATCCGCAAGAGGAAATCTCTAGTTTAAGAACGAGATAGCAGTTATCCCTGCGTACCGTGGCGTGCTTAGCTTCGTTCGTTAGCTGCCATAGCTTATCACATGAGTGACTCGATCCATGATAAAGGAAGTTGTTCTTCAAAGGCAGATTCAAGATCCAGTCTTGTCTTTTGAGCTCCGCCCGCGTAAAAGGTCAAAGTCCATCTCAAGTGAAAGTTTTCGTAGTAGAAGAAAGCTAGTAAACGTAGAGAGAAAGAACTCTCAAGTGAATCGGGTATAAGGCAGAAAGTCTTGAAGTCGAGAAAGCCCTTCAATCATTAACCGGTGATCGATTCGTCCTTGTTCTCTCAGCCTTATTCTCGTTCTCGGGTCCCTTATCTCCGGATTTGAAATCGCCCGATGCTGGATCTGGGAGCGCAGCCCTTTGCTTGCTTGACTTTAAGGCTCTCGCTTGATCCTTCCTCTGCCGGTGGAGACTATCGGTAGTTAAGAAAGGCGGAAAAAGGAGAACTGGTAGGGATGGAACAGAAGTTCACGGGGCCAAGGGCTAGTAAGGTTTTTGAAAGATCGATAAGCTAACATTACGCCCTTGCTTAAGCGCCGTAAGATGACGTCAACTTCTCTTAGGGAAGCTGTCCTAAACCAACTAGGAGCGGAGTGGATTCACAAAAAGAAAGGGGCAAGCAGTGCACGGACTATTCAAGCTAATGCAGCTGTTTCCCTGGGCTATTCGCTACTGCCGAGTATCCGGCAAGTGTATGGACTATTGCCAATGCTACTGTTGAGTCAAGAAATAGCATAAGAAAAGAAAGAATGGAAACTAGCTCGGGATATCTTTATGAGAAGGCCGAAAATGGATATGCTTTTATCAGGGGATTCAGCATCGCGATATGCCCATACCTCAGAACAAAATGAAAGGAAGAGAGGTATAGTTTTCACAAAAAGAGAATCCCAGTAACTAGATAGAGGAACTCTCTAATGGCTCTGGCCTAAAAGAACTTGATGGAAGACACAGGCTTTATTACTATCTTTGCCTATTCGTACTATTATTATTTATTATCAAAAAAAGAGTCAAGGTTTCTTCTCCGCTTCACATTCGAGATATAACTGGAATAAGAGTTCCAAGACTTCGGCTATAGGTCGTCTTTCCATCGATCCAATATAAAGAAAAGGGACCATCAAGTCTTCGCTAGCTTTCTCTTTCTAGGCTAAGAGCTTCCTTTTTAGAACAAATGGGAGGTCAAAGCAGAAATGGAAGGAATGTAAATAGCAGTCAGATCTTTCTCTTAGTCCACTATAAGCCTCCTTTGCCCAAACTCTTAGAGTATGACTTCTTCCTATTATTTCTTAAAAGTACAATACAATAAGCGGGGTCAAGACCATTTCGAAGACAAGAGAAAAGAAGAGTAAAAGGGAGCGAAATTCTAAGGGTTATTATATAACTGTTCAGGTCTTCATGTAACAGGCTTTTTTACGGACCGGATGCCGGAAGCGAAAACACAGACCATCACGGGACCCTAGTAATGAGGAAAAGCCCGTGTTCTAACTATACCTATAAAAGAAGAGGAATCCCAACTTCGAAGAAGATCAATTCTACAAGCGGAATTAGGATACACCAGCCACTAGTCCTTATTACTTTACATACGTCAAAGCAAAGAAAGTGGATTCATCCGTAAGCGAAAGAGACATCGCGGAATGGTAAAGGAGAAAAAGACTATATAGAACGGGGCGACGAAAGCCCTTAAGAATGGGCGTGCTAACAAAGAAGGAGCAGATCTAGGCTCAGCCTGGAAGCCAATCCCCAAGAAAAGTCCTAGCCCTCTTCGCCTCTACCATCTATGCCACTCCCCCGCTCCTTTCCAGGAATGGACTTTATACGGCTTTCATCTACTGCACGAAGCGTTCAGCTCCCTTTTCCTTGTATTAGATGCAAAGCTTGCAAACGAATGAAAATCAATGCTTTGGCGCTGCGCAAGCAATAGACTTAGCTCCTGAACTTCCGGCCCGAAGAGTCACCTTCTTCAGGTGCTGAGTAGTGGGTGCGCTTATATTGTGAAACCCGACTCATGAACGCACCCGGCTCCGGCTAGACTCCTTTCTTCCATGTGATTGTAAGCAGAATGTATGGGTGATGGATCGGCCATAGGAGTACTTGCCGTTCTTGTTCGTTCCGGGCATAAGTAAGGGATAGCATTAAATAGTAAGGGCCTTAATCTCATTATCCATAAGACACACCAACTTGGCATCTTGGGAGTCCTCTTTATCCGGCTACAGCTGTCAAGGGGCCATATTCAAATCTCGTACCAACCTGACGCTATTTAGAGTGACCCGGCACATTCCATCTTCCTACCGCATGTAGTAGCCTCACGGCGTGTAGCCAATACTCAGAAATGTCCCACCGGTATGCTCATTTTCCTCTGTCTTCTTTGCTTAGTCTTCCACCGATTTCTTGACAACCCCTAAAGAATATGAAGACGCCACCCACATGTGGAACTGGCAGAACAAGAGGCTTTGCCGACTGGACTTCCGCGGCCACAATTGAGTCTCTTATTCTTTAGCCCGAACTATTGGATTTTCATCCTACGCTAACTCGAAGCTAACTGGATTGATCCGCTAGCGCAACTCCCCTTCATTCTGATCTGTCCCTTCTGTCGGCAGATTTCGTATACCGGCTCCCACTCTCACGTAGTCATAGAGTCCAGACATAAGTGGAACCCATTTCGTCTCTTGAGCATAGGATTGCGGGCTCCAATAAGCACACGTACGAAGGGCGGCGGTAGTAGGCGAAACATCCGATATATGTTCAGCTGCAAAGGCATCTCCCTAAGAGCAAAAAAAGGATTATGAGCCCGGGCTCTTGAATCATATGATCTCTGCCTTCCACTATCCATGTCCCTTTCTTACTCGTCGGCTTATTCTTTGATGGCAGACCGGGATGTTGAATTGAAGGGTGTGCTTGCTTAACCTAAGCAGAAGAGCTAGGAACTAGCCCCGTGAATGGCTGTTATATAATCGTATTTTACAACCCCGATTGGGGGCCCCTATCCAGTCAGTCAAATGGGATTAGACTATATAAGGCCATTCGTGGATCGTAGCTAGGATGCCGCTTTAGTTACCCGAAACCTCCTTTGTTCAGTTAGCGGCTGTGGTCCTACTCCTAGCATTGGCACAGGGCCCGTGTTCCGCTTCTAGTCAGTGGCAGGGCGCCTTACTTTGTCCGAAAGGAATAACGAAAGAAGCGATTCGACTCCCCCTTATCCCTTCGATCTGGTTGTTAGTCTCGTACCTCTACCTCTAGGTCGAGCTCCTTCCGCTACGCACCTCACAACCTAGCATTTTTGGGTACCTTGACTCGAGTTTCAAAGGTTTATAGCACTTGCTTACTGAGCTAGGTCTTGTCAGAGCCTCTCTTTCCGTAACTTCACCTAATTCACTATAGTCGAAGCCATACCCAATCGAAAAAGGATGTTATCTTAAAGTAATTGTAGTCAAACCTGACCTGTTGACCCTTTGGCTTTTCCGGCGATACGACGAATACGATATTGAGATCTTTATAGATCGGTGGCTTTTGGATTCTCTTTTTGTCGAGAGGCACCCATCCTCGTAAAGGCTGTGGTATCTATCGAACTATCTTTCTCACCGTGGCTCGAGCAATCCGATTCAAGGTAATCTTCAATCGAGGCGTTGACTTAGATTCCATTATCTTTTGTTGGTCAAATCTTGAATTTCTCTGCGTTTAAGCCATTTTCTTTCCTTTCAATCTCTGACTTTGTGGCCTTATCCAGCCTACTCTTTGAACATTTGCGTGCCCTGCCTTCTGCCATGAACTGGGCCTTCGACCCTCGTGTTAGAAAGAGGAGTCAGATTAGCTCTTTCTTTCGTTGATAGAGAGACCCTTCCGCCGGTATGCCATTGGTATTGGTCTCCCTCTCGCCTACCCATGCTCGAGAGACCTATCGCGGATGCATGCTATCGACTATTCGACAAGTAGCTCTCTCTATAAAGAAAAAGTCAAGGGAGTATTGGTTTAGTCTAAGCTTCTGGCTCGTTAAGATCTTTGACTAACCCCCTTAAATCCTCCAATCGTGCTCAAAATACGGTTTATTGGTACAAAACAAGAGCTATTTGCTAAAACACATATCATACAACATGGATTTTGAAGCTGGTCTTACAAACTCTTAGTGATTCATTGAGATTTCCCGGTAAATAGCGAGCAAATAATACCTCGATTTCTTTCTTTCAATGCTCTCTAGCTAAATGGGAGTTCATTCTCTCTTTCTCCCTGTTTGTCTCCATCCTTTTTATCCTTGAAAGCATAGGATTATTCGATCACTTTCTACAAATAGAATCCATGTTCCTTGCCATGGATTATCACAGTAATGCTTTATTACAGTCAAGCTATATCCACAGTAATGCATACTACAGTTTTTCATTCTTAAGTTTAATAATCCCAGAAAATAAGATACAATGGTAAGAAAGAACTCAAACCATGGTATAATATCATACAAGAACTAAATACAGATTTTGAATGGCTACGAATTTCGCTTTTGCAGATAAACATATCACGCAGGAGTGGTTTCAGTAATAGCTTTGATTTTCCCGGGCTCTGACAAGACCTCTGTTGCCTGTGTCAGGAAGCTCTTACCACCAAGTTCAGTTCTAAAGCACTTCTTTTCATACGAGAATTCACCATCATCTCGAAATCTCGCGAGAGATGCTTTCTTTCTGAAAAGTCTATCATTCGTAAGCTGGAGCGTCAGTCGCTGTCGCCCACACGCCTAGCGCTTATGCCTTCTTTACCCAATAAGGGTGTCACCAATGAAGATAGGTTCTTGCCTTTCTTTATTATTTATAATAGAACAGTGAGACTTCAATCCATAAGTGGAGAACCAATGTGGATAAATCCTGGGCACCCCATCTCTAGATACTAGATAAAGCAAGGAGGTCCCACTATCAACTATAGGGAGCAGGCCACCTAAAAGAAGGTCTGATTGAGCACTTTCTTCACCCGTCTGCAAGATAAAGAAAAGATCAGACATCACATTACTTCCGCTATTTGCAGAGATGTCTTTGAGAAGATTCGTCATTTCTGATGAGGCTTCATAGAGTCGAATACAGGCTCTGCTCAAGAGGGCTTTCTTTTTGAAACGCTCGATAACACAAGCAATACCTTTAGCACTAACGAACTGGCTAATGCCCTTGACAGTCTATGAGTTAGGTGTCTTCCCAGTACCGCTATGAAAGGCGCAATTACTCAAAATTAATGCTTTTTCATAGGCAAAGGGGGATGCCGGTTGGTCTTTCCAATGTACCTCAGTACACGAGCTCAAGTGAGCAAATGGTTAGGCATTAAACAGAGGTAAGAACAGATCAATCGACATCGCCTGATTACATGAATTCCTGTTTGGCCCTTGGGAAAGTAGTTGAGTGAACAATAATAGGAGAAGGGGATTCAACCGGTATTGAACCATTCCGCCTCTGCCCTAGCTAAGTCATCTTAAATCAACATCTGTTAGGCGTATAACATAAAAAAGAAAGATTTGGACTCCCATTCTCTTTCGTTTAGCTAAGCAGCTCGCCAATCTTTAGACGGTGACATCACTTCTATTTACCTTGCTTATGGGAATCTGAATAAGCGGCAGGCTGTGACTGGTGAGCTAATGAGCCCTCTTCTGTTAGGATTGGTATGGCCCTTCTCGCTTAGTGGAAAAAGTACTCAAATTGGCACCTAATGGTTCGCTTTTGATGCCACCAGCCCATAGGGGCTCTAGCTTACGACTATCAAAAAGAAGGCGATAGGGACGTCATCGACTTTCAAAGTCCAACTGGTCAAACTCTTTTCTCACTCCCCTCCTATAGTTGACATTTCTTCAGAAGAACGAGAAGGCTCTGCAAGACCTCAATTCATTTAGTAATCCCTAGTTCGGGGTTGATTGAAAGACTGACCACTTTCTAAATCGATCTTTTTGATTTGTCACTTCAAGCAAGTGAGAAATGGTTCTTAGCCACCGGGGACCGGCTTCGCGGAACCGCCATCAGACCTGGTTCACTCTTGGCTAAGCTCTATGGGCGGTGGTTTTTCGATCCCACTTGAATGAATAGGAAGATAGTAAACCTTCTTATAATACGATATTTCTAGAAAGAAGAAAAACGATAGAGGTTATCAGAACAGGGAGTTTTATCGGGGAAGCCTTGTTATTTGTCTATGCCAAGCGAGAACGGTTTTGTCCAGGGCATTGGCGAGCGGTAAGAGCCCTGTAGAAGCGTATTTAAGGAGTTAAAGAGGTATTGATGCGTTTATACCTTTAAGGCCGCTGTTAAAAGCTCTTAAATGAATAAACTACCAGGAAACAAGAAACAAGGGTTGCTAAGCCAAACAAGTCAAACAAGTACGAAGAGAACAAGGACAAGGAACTACTAGCTACTTTCCTTCTGGTTATGAGCTACTAAATCACAAATAACCTACGATTCCTGGATTAACTACTAAGGCAAGAAAAGGCCTCTATTTAGAGCTAGATTTCCCTAGATCTCTCCTATAGAACAAGAAGAACAGCAACGGGCTACTCCTTCTATAGAGTTCCACGGGTCTTTGACCAGAAGGAAAGAAAGACTCATAGCTACATTAGCTGCAACGAGAGCTAATCCTTTGGATTGAGTACCAGATTGGTTGGAAAAAGGACAAGAAATCCATAGATAACAAGAACGAGCATTTCCTTTTGTAAGCTAGAATCACTCGAAGGATGTATGAAACGTGCGTTCTAAGCCTCTCTATTAAGAGGGTATCTCCTGAGACTAAGGAGAAACCAAGGCTCTGATAAGACCAGACCTCCTATTAAAGAAGAAGGAACGAAAGCAGACCTTTTTCTTTCTAGTTCCCAAGGACTTAATACCAATCCTTGAATGAAAACTACGAACTCAATAACTCATTAGCAGCTGAACTCCTAGCAACCAGGAAAGATAGACTCTTGAGCTATAGTTACCAAATGGTTATCCGGAAGAAAACTAGGGCTCAAGGAAGCCAAGAGCGACTTTTGAAGCTACTATTCCCAGATCTCCTGCCAAAGACAAGAACAAAGGCTCTGATAAGACCAGATCTATCCTCAAAGGAAGAAGAGACCGAACTCCTAGCTCAAATAGCTTCATTGGCAGCAGGTTTAGCTATGAACTCAGAGGAAAGACAAGAACGAATAGCTACTATTTCTTTCTTTTGAGTAACAGATTGCTTTACAAAAGAGTAGGCTAATCTGACTTATTCGTATACTTTCTTTTACTTTCGTGTTTACTAGTTTTAGTTTCCATTCATATTTCCCTTGTTTTTGTTGCAATTCTAGCTTACTGGTTTGTTTACTTCGGAATCAGTTTATCCCAATCCTAAGATGAAAACTAGGAGGAAAGAAGCAACTCAGAACTCCGAGGAATAGAAGACCTTTGGATTCATTTACACTAGCTTTGCTAAAATCAAAGGAAAGAAAGGATGCTAGTCCAATACCTTTTCTCCTTTAGGGCTAAAAAGACAAGGAAGACAAGACGACTCCAGCTACTTTGAGATAGGTGAACTGCTTGTTCTTCTTTGAACGGCTTAGCAGCTCTTCCAAAGACAGCCAATAACGATATCATACTCGTTTGGTTCGCCGAGTACATAGTGGATTCTATAGCCCTACGGGCACTCAATTACAAATTGTTAGCGGGCTACATTTCACACTATTATTCTCTTCCTCGGCAGGAGGCAAGAAGGCAACGATACACGAGAAAAGGGCTCAATCGGTCGCCCCTTACTGTAATTCCTTAGGACTTGGGGTCTTTGCCCTGCTTGTCCAATAAGGAAGGCCTAGACGATGGTTATAGAATTCAGCTAATCCTTCACTTAGGGGGATACCTGGAAAGAGGTCCTGACCTAGACTTGACTCCTACAACCCAAGGGTTCTCCTTTGCTCACCTGTCAGTACAAAGAAGGGGGGACCTAGTTCTATCCTTTAAAACAAAAACCCGATTTTCAATAGGCTACAGGAGAAAGAAAGCCTAAGGCTATCTCTCAATAGAATAAATTGGCTAGTCAGGACGGGCTTAGGCTGCTGGAAGACCAGGAAAGATGGGAAGCAAGAAGGCTGCCCCAAGAGAGGATACCTCTAGAAGCTTAGTGAGCATGTCTGGCTTGTCAAGGCAGATAGGAAATACTTGACTGAAAGAGAGGTCTTGCAGAGCCACTAAAGAAATATAGATATGGATTGGACTCCGCTCTATGTTCCACTTTGAGCATTCCGTTACGGCACCTCCGATTGCTTCTGCTTTGAGCCGTCTCTAGCTGAGCTGGTAGGAGTGGCTTGTTTCAATGAATATTCCTATAGCACCCATTTATCCCCTGCTATAGGACTGACTTGCGGGAAGTGAAGTGGAGTCAGAGTCTTCCCCACATTCCAGCTCAGAGCTTGGGGCAAAGGGCCAGGGTACTTAAGCCAATCTGAAACTTGGACTGTCAGATTCGGGTGATCGATCTTCCCTTTCATAACGTAAGTGACCATTGTAGCCACGAACGAACGCGAGCCCCTCAAGAGAAGGCATACTTATTTTGTTAACCAAGAGTTCAGATAGGAATATGAATATCTAATTGTTAATTCCATTGATCGTATTCTCATATAACGATAAGTATCTCGGGTCGCTACGGCCATAGGACTAGGTAGTTAGCTTGTTTCGGTCTCGCTCTTTGAACCGTATCCTTGAATTCCGTAATTGAGAAATTACTTTAATAGAGAAATATCAACTACTTCATTGAATTAAGCGGGCAGACTCTTTCTTAGCGAGGAGAGCCAATGGAGGTCCTCTCCCAAGTACAAGTATTTCATACTTGATGGGAGCAAGATGGTTCATCATAGCATCTTGTTGGGTGGTGTCTCTCTCTGGTACTGATTTGATTTGGCATGCCTCTTGGGCCAACCAACCAAAGGCGTGGAAGGGATCGGCAATAGCTAACTAAGATTTTTGCCATCACAGTTCAAGCTACATATGGCTGGCGTACAACCTACGGGCTTCTTAGCCAAAATCCAGGTTGGAGACCACGTCATCCCTGGAAATAATAATCCAAGGCATATCTCTAACGAGTCAAGTCTTAAAGGGACAAAAGAAAGAGAAATCCAACTTGAGAGAGCCTCAGGATCATCCCAAGGACGGATCATATCATCAAAAGTACCCTGACTTACCTTCTTGGCTAGTTCGATACACTAAGCCTCTGACTTTTTGGGGTAGACTTCGAGACAAGTCTCTTTGGTTAGACCATAGCTATTAGCAGAACCTTCTTCAAGAATCCTACTAAGAACCGAGAATCCTCTCAAATTATCTGCCACCAGACCCTTAATAGTAGCGACCGGTAAAAAGACCTCAGCTTTCATTTCAGAGCTGGCACCGGGGAAAGCTGCCAAGCAAGGCCCACCAGATCTCACTCCTCATGGATAGGGATCGATAGTCATCAGTGGAGTCGGGAAAGGAATCTTACAGTACTCGTTCCAACAGCCTTTCTACTATAAGATATTCTAATTTAGGGGTTAGCACTAGTTGGAAAGGGGAACCCCAATGGAACAGAAGGAGGCTAAGCTCAAAGGCTTCCTGGTAGGGAAGAGTCAGTCCAGTCAGAATAATAAAAAGAATCAAATAATAGGGGTGCTTACCTTCGTACTTGACTAGCCTGCTTTCCGGCTTTATCGATCCTGCTTTGGGCTGGACGGTGTCAGGGGTTGACCTCCCAACGCGTCGGATTGTCTTTGTATGTCCGGCGTCCATGAGGCTAACAGCCGGTAGCGGGACTCGGATCTCTCCGAGGTCTGTCTCCCAACATATGGTCTGTTTAACCTCACTCCTGACACAAGGAGTCCTTTATACGGTGAAGAAGGTACCAACAGGTGAAAGACCCTGCCATGTTGGCGAGTTTCGGTGTGTCTTAGCTATTTTGCTAACGACCATCGAATGGTATAAGGTTAAGGAAAACCTTAAGATACAAATTGTGATCTTTAAAAGGATCACAATAGTAGTGTCCGACGGTCTCACCAAGGAGCTCTAGCTCTGTGTAAGAGCATACCTAGTCGCCAAGCGGGTTGTAGAGCTGAACCGTAAGTCTGGTTTGTTGTTCACTGCATTTTATCTAAACAAGCTGTGGTTTCTATCCTCAGCAAGCATATGCAGGAACCACCAGCGGTAAGGCTTTGCGTACCGGTGTCCTTATCGGGTTCAGGTTTTCTTAGGATCTATCCCTTCTCTTCATAGAAAGAAGATGGTGAAGGTAGACACGCTTGTTCAAGGCTATTGTCTTCTTTGCCTTAATTCTGTTACAGTCCTTCCCTTGGGACTGCTACCTCTGGGACACTAAGACTGCAAAGGCTCTGGCTCGGCTTACCTTACTGCTGATTCTGCAACTGTAATCAATTCAAATTCTATGAAAAAGCTTCCTCCTCTCCTTATGATACTTCTTTTAATGAAACAAGAGATCGGCTCATTAACCTTCCAAATTGACTCATTTCACTGGCCTTGCTAGGTGCTCCGAAGAATGGAAGGAAGACGGATCCCTTTACTTTAAACAGCTGTCCAGACTTAATCTATTCCTATTATATATTACAAATCTTAGTGAGGGACGAAGTGACTCATAGCCTGAGGATGGAATTAGGATCCAGGAGAGCAGGCTCGATAAAGCAGTTGGGAAAGGAGAGAAAGGATATTTTGACTTTGTACTCGCTTCGGTCGAGCTACCTGCGGCACCCTCTGCTTGAAGAAGATTCCCTTCTGTCAATTATTTCCGTTTCGAAAGTGAAGTCTTCTTGTATGAAAGAAAGGAGTCTCCCCCTCTTTGGAGGGAAAAGCCTTTGCGAAGTTCTTACTTGAATTCGACTTAAGCAGTACGTTTCAAGAAAGAGGGGACAAGGAATGAACTTTTCATTAGGATCTCTTTTCATTGACAAGGACGGTTCTGTGAAGCTTGAACTGAATTCATAATGGTATCGTGAAGGATGGCTTTCTAAATTCTTTGAATTGAACTTTTTTCGTTTTATATAGCTTACAAATCTATCAATTGATTTTTCACTCATACGAGGTCAATCAAAATGAACAAATGTCATCTCATATAGATGAGAAATGAAGGATTTTATTGATTTGATAGAGAAAGAGCAAGAAAGAAGACTATCAAGAGTAGCTCATAGACAACAGATATGGTATATACTGGTCTTGCTAATCGGTAGACGGTGTAGCTACAGGACTGTAGCGGCTAAAGGGCCAATTCACGAATAGAAAGAGCTAGCTTCAAGGAGTTCGGTCATTTAGCACGAACTTCACTGCCCTAGCGAGAGAGGCCCTCTCCTTGCACTAACGGACATCCCTTGCTTGTCGGGTCGGCTCCGATGCAACTAGTAAAGGAAAGATAGATAGAATTGGGTGGGCAGAGTGCTTCCCGTGGTCTGAAGTAGCGGCGGCGCTTCGCCTTGACGGCCTTGAGCAGCTGCAAGGACCTTATCTATCCTGCTGCAGCTTGATCTTATTAAAAAGAGACATAGGAAAGACAGAGGCCCTTGGACCTTATGAGTAAACCGGACGAAGAAGAAGGAGTTGACCCTTGACTCACTACCACTGCCGAAGTGACTGGAGAACTACGACAAAAGGGCTCAAATCCAGGGTTCCAAACCGACTATAAGACCCACAGATTTTCACCCGCACGTGCATTGCATTGAGATATACCTCGCACGATCGATTTATGAAAGGCGGGGAACTCGTTCTCCGATGAGAGTTTCCTGCTTTCAGTCGAGCCTGCATGTTTTAATCTGTTACTTGGCAGACTGTGGTTGCACCAAACCAAAGCGGTGCCATCCTCTGTGCACCAGAAACTGAAATTACCCCTCTACACTTCGGTGGTAACCATCCAAGGGATTTGCATGGAAAACATGGCAAGGTCAATAATGCACCAGTACTCTAAATCCAACCCGAGGCATCTTTTGCCGCTTTTTATCCGGGTTTGAAATCTTCTTCGATACCAGCCTCAAGCTATAAGACTGTGAGCCGGTGCAGCTGATGGAAAAGGATTGGGAAGAGAACATGGATGCATCTCTCTTTGAGAATGTTTATGTCCGGAGATTCAATTGAGACAATAGGGTTGATTCGGTCTTCCAATTCCCCACTCCAGAATTGGTACCTCGCAGAAGAGTCCAGACCTATGCATCTAGAGTCAGAAACCGAGTCTGAGTCTTCTAGTGATGAATCTGAACCTCCTTCGGAGCCTCGTCCTCCTTGTGTCACCTTTCACTTTGATGTAAACACTGAGTTTGGAAACATCATGCATAAAAAGAATCTTGCATGTTCTGCTTACGATCCCATCTTCGACAATTTTCTTTCTGTCGTTGAATCTGATAAGAATGAGCTCACAAAATCAATAAAACGAGACATTAAGAAAGAAGAAGAAAAGGAATCAGTAAACTTAGGAAATGAGGCTTCTACCTTAGCCCAATAAGCCACTCGGATATGGTGATTTGACTCTAAACCCCGATCTACGACAAGACCTGAAAAAAAACAGTCCCTCCCTCGGATTAGCATTTGATGGAATGAAGGGAATAGAAGGACGGATTGGAAGACTTTCCATTAGAATAGTTTTCCACGAGCTCTCTATATTATCCCGCCTCTTAATGGTTGGGAGATAAGAGGGGCCTCCAGGATATCAATAAATGGAGTGGACTGGGCTAAGAGTAATTACATTCCGTAATCCTAACCTCAGTGAGCAGACGATTTGCTGCCATTTTTTCTTTCTGGCCTATTCAAAGAAAGCAAGGCAGGAAACTCTATCTGAATCGGAACCTTGGCTAGGGCCATCTAGATAGGCAGGCTGTCTAGAGTAGAGTCGAGGCTAGCGGGCGCGTGGGTGGGAATGAATTGCTTTTCGGTTTTTGGGCATGTCTAAAGAATGGGCCCTCCTTAAGGCTTTCGGGAAGAAGAAGAGACTGATGCTACTACCCCGGGTGAATCATATCGAGCGAAGAACCCTTACTTTGCTATTATTAGTGCAGTCTACCCAAACTTTACCAACTAAGCGGACTAAACCTATCTTCGTCGGCATATATGGCATCGGATTGTCCCACAACCCCATACCACTAATAAGATAGATTGATTTGCAATTAATGCAAAAAGAAAAGAGATGAACTCATAACAGAAGCCTAAAGGACTGTGCTTAGTGTAGGGATGAGCCGATCCCCAAGAAAAGAGACCTACCTATACTCTTACTCTAAACAAGTGGGGTATCAGACTAGCTTAAAAAAGTAGTACGTAAGGATATAGTGCCCTTCAGTCATCCCAGTGGGGTCCTGCGCTGCGATATGTGCCATATTTTGGTTGCTTGCGACTGAGACTTTTAGGGATTATTTCCATCTTCCCTTATATAAGGGATTTAGATAACATCCGGTCGGGAAAGAGAGAGACCCAACCCCACAGCAGGCACTACCATTTCACCCTGACCTTTCACCGAAATTCGTGTTCGCAGACCACGGAAAGGAAGCTGCTAAAGGAGCTCATAAAGAAGCAGAGGGGATCATCAATGCTTTGACCGCGAGTAGGATGTCATCTCGGTTTCAGAGTCTGTTCCTCCTCCCCCTCCATTACCCAATGAGATGGAGCTCATACATGGACATAGATAAAACCACAGACTTTTAGAAGCTCAGGGGATCACGACTAGAATGCTGTATCTTTTTTCGAGCTGAGACAGATCATCCAATCTCTTTAGTTCTTTTAGTGGATAGTCCGAGCCTAAAGGCGTGGAACTTGAGACTTTCTATATGATATTATATTATCAGATGTCTCCCTTGAAACCAAGCAGTTCTGCTAAGGTAATGCACCTTTATCCTTAATTGAACCTTGCCTGACTTTAACTTGCCAGTCTTCATTCTTACGTATACGAACCTTCTTTCTCAGTTGCCCCCAATCAGTTCGGTCTCTACTTTGAGTGGCTCCTCGCGCCATCAACGAGCGCCTTCTTGTATCACAGGCAGTGTCGTCTTTCAAGCCAGAGACCCCTGTCGCTGGTTATGTAAGATAATATGATCTCGTTATATAAGAGAATTCGTGTTGCTTTCTTTTAGCACCCGATGTTAACAACCGATATATCCGCTCTGTTGTTAGCTGTTGTAGCTGTGACTGTAGCGAGGCTTCGCCGATTGAGAATACCCCAGACTATACGTAACTCTCTCTCTGTAGGCCCAGCAAACGGGGCGCTTAGTCAATTCAACTCTCTATTCAGTAGGCCAAGACAACTCAACAACCACTGAACGTACTCTCGATCTTTTCATTCTCGTTCGAAGCTTGTTTTTTGTCCTGTTAGCGCCTAGTGCTTGGTATATGTCGATTTATTATCTCTGGAGATGGGGCTGATGCCATTTCGTTTCTTTTCTTAAGGATCAGCTGGCCTTTAAGATATGAAGGATCTTGGACCTCTTCAGTCTTTTCTTGGAATAGAGGTTGCACCTCGCGGTTATGTTCTATAACTGTGCTAGTATGCTCTCGATCTCATATCTCGCACTGGTCTTATCTCTGCTCGACATGCATAGACTCCTCTTTAGCTTAATGTTCAGTACTCCTCTCCAACTCAGTCAAGGTTATGTAATACTCGCTCCACTAGCTAGTAGGAAGTTAGAATAGATAGGCACTCGCAAGCCCGAAACCCACCGCTTTCTTGTTCTAGTTCTGTTTCTTTTCCAATTACTGAGCTTTCTAGGTAGTACGCTTATTAGGAGACCATAGACCATAGCGGATTTGCTAGCTAACGAGCAGCTAACAAGAGTGATAAAGCACGGAAAGAATAGTGACAAGCGTACTGCTCTGCTACGGGAATGAATGATTCAGATATAGGCTATAGGCACTTGAAGGGGAAGTAGACTCAGGACAGAGATGACGGTGGTGGTTATGAAGCCTAAAACTAGTTAGCATTAGAGGGACAAGAAAGCAGACGATGGACGAGAGCTTGATGAAGACGTGCCTTTCAAAAAACCATAAAGTATAGATGAGAGACAAAAGACGAATCACCATAGCTGATGGACAGGGCACGGCACGAGGCAATGTTAATAGAAGCTCGAGGCGGGTGAGGCTCTGACAAGACCTATTCCTGAGATCCGGAAAAGGATAGGAAATCCCAATCTCAAGAATCCACCATTAGCTAGTTGGTAGTCTGAACCTGCACAACGGGAAAGCACCGGTCTGTAACGGAAGCAAGCGATCCTGCCAGCACCCAGAAGACCGATGGCAGGAAGGGGCTTATCATACGTATCAGCGTGCCCTCTTAGTCTTAGCTTTTGAGGCGCTTTACCCCCTAATTACAATAATTTTACCTACGGAGTCTGCCATCGCTTCATCGGAGCACTCATCTGGTCTGCTTCTACGGTTTACGCCTTGAATTTGAAGTTCCACTAATCATTTGCGGGAAATGGCTCAGATGCTTCGCTGACATAATATTCATTTGTCTAAAACGAACCGCTACTCGAATCCGAAACGGCGGGAAGCCCTAAATGGAATGGCTAACGACCCCCTCGGGCGCTATTGATATGATATTGAAAAAGGTATCACGGAACGAAGAACGAACGAGAGTCCTTTGCTCCTCTGGGATATCCTTCTACAGTTTGATTCTCTTTCCTGAGTAACCAAATGTTAAACTGATTGGGGAATGGTGGACTTCGACCCCGGTGTTGTTGTGCCCATGCGAGTAGGGCGACGAAGGTTGTCCGCTTTCTTTTAGATTTAGTGTTGTCAGGAAAGCAAAGCTGACCTAATGATGGGCTAGTCCCAATGGAAGGTTCAAGTAAGGCGCTTTGCCTTTAGCCGAGTGCTCATTCAATCCTGATCCCCGATCTGTTTTTGAGTCTCACATCAGTTGATTCGAAAGAGCCTTCTTTAGAGATGTGCTCCAAGTCCTTGGGCTGACTGAACTGAGCTCGCTCCATCTCTCAATCAATCTGTCCAATGATGGCACAAACCAAATTCAACTTTTTGATGGAATTCAAAGATATGAATTAACATCTCGATCGGGTGAGTGTTCATCATCAGCAAGCGCATTCTCAGAGTTCTCATTCTCATCTTTTATCTGTTCTAGCTCATTCACCGATTCTGGTAACCAATTTTATATGGGAGAAGGCAGCTTTCAATCTAGGGTGTTAGACTCAGCTCGCGCATCAACCACTCGCGTCAGAAAGGTTGGAATTGTTTTCGTTCAAGCTTACTGAGTTGAACAGGAATGAGACTGCCGGAACAATCAAAGGCAACAGGACAAAAAGCAGGTGTTTCCGAGCTCGATCTTGTGATTGACTAATCTGCTTTTCCAATGTCAGGACTCCATATATTAAAGGGGAAGGTTTGGAACCTTGAGACGAAGGCTAGCTCTTTCCCTCTCCATGCTTTCTTCAACGACACCTTCTGCTTTCACTTCTGTCCCAACTCCAGCTCTGGCACCTGGCTTACTTATTCTTGCTTTATCCCAAGATGGATGCAACTTTGCTTAAGACTTGGCATTGGATTTGGTCATTCATTCGTAGTGGTCATTGTATAGTGAGAAAGCTCACCCCTGCCTTTAGACGAGAAAGCCCTCTTTTACATCCCCTAGAAAAATGGATAGGAAATGCTACAACCCATTGTTGTTCTTTTGACGATGAACCACTCCGGTACAACAAGCTAAAGTGACCTCTACGCTTCGTCCCCGGTGCGTAGGGCCGATCCCCGTGTGCTAGAGGGAGGACCGGAAAGTTTGTGTTAAGCATATAGTAGGTTTTTGTCTTGTTTAGGCATTTGGTGTCCTCTCTGCCGGCCTGCTTAGCGACGGAGCTTAACCTGAGTCTCGATTAAGAAGGGCGTTGATCGCTACAGTTTACCTTTTGGCAGGGGAGAAAGATCGATACATTTGCTCTAGCCGGTTTAGAAGAGGAAGGAGCAGGAACAGCTACAAGCCCTACTTTTCTTGGTCCAGTTCTTCCAAAGTCTTAAGTATATGAATCCGTAGAAGAAAAGGGAGCCCTTGATCCTAGATAAGTAAGCAGATATGCCTCTTGTTATTAGAGATAAATAAGCTGGCGCTATTCTCAACTTGGTCTTTCAGAGGCCAGCTCGTCGTAACCCTAAAACACGGCGTTAGCAGGGAAAAACCTTCAGAAGTACAACAAACATAGGACAGCCGGGAACGATGACCCTTCTCAAGCCTGACGCCTAAGTTGGACTTTCTCTTTCTGCTGCTTGCCACTACGAAGTTTAGCCTCCTTCGGACCCTTGATTAGTTTTGACTTTCTTCTTTATCGAAAACCTGATGTTTCCTATCGGCTTTTTTACAGTTCTTTCACACTCTGCTTGAGAGTTCTCCTTCTACTTGACCAAAATATTCTTTAATTACCAGTACCAGCCTCTCCATTAGTATTTTCTTCAAAATGGAATTCATATTTTTATGCCTATAATGACTGGTAAGGGATAAGTGGGATCGTTTGACCTTTCCTTCTTCTTTTAGTTGAAGATCTTTCTATCAGAGGTAAACAGAGATGCATTCGGCTTCATTTCGTTGCTCAAGGGCCTTGTTTCGAGGCTTTATCGGGTGTTGCTGTCTGATGATGTCTCAAACCATTTCGGTTCTTGTATCAGGTCCAATCTCCAAGTTGATGTATTGGGCGCCTTTCATAACAGAAGGTAGTTTTTCCGATGTTTCCTTTGGCTCCAGGCCTCATTTCATTTGATAAATAAGGGAATCAGGCACTTGGAACAGAAGGGAGAGATAACCACAAAATAACTACCCATACGACCACTCCCTAATAGGTAGTAGGACGGACATCCTTGTCACGAACTCAAGGAAGTACAGTCTAGCTATAGAAGCTGGAAGGTACGGGCTCCTCATTACTTCTTATTCGACTTCCAGGAGGAATAAGAGAAAGGAAAAGGAGGGTGGCTTTTAATCGAATAAGGGCGTTTAGCTTTCTTTAGGATCCATTGACCCTAGATACACGGAGTCACCCTTCTTACTTCAGCAAACAAAGATCTAGCAGCACAGTACGGAACGCAGGGAGTAGAGGGGTGAGACAGGCTCTTGAAGACCTCGGTCTCATTAAGACAGGCTAGCTTAAAAGCTTAAAAGGGATAACGCTTAGTGACTGGAACAAAGTAGCTCCATAGGAGTAGGTGAAGGATTTTAATACTGCAGAAAGGCAGGTTGGAGAATGAGATTTGGGGCCAATGAGAAAACACCCGTAGGAAAGAGTCTCGAGAAGGGAATACCCATCCAATCTCATAGAAGGTGGGTGACCGCAGTACACGAAAGGGCGATCCATTTCTATACGAGAACCACGACTTTTATTTATTACCCCAAAATATAGAGTGCTTGGTCGGAGATAGCTGCTCAGGAACTGCTCGCCTAGGCACGATCGCAGACAGAAATGACCTAACAAACAAGAGCTGCAAGCGATAAAATCCAGAAGAGATAGGATAGTCGACTTAGTCTTGACTGAGCTTTGACCCTGCTACGAGAAGAGCTTCGGAGGAGGGATTTTAAATTCAATTACTTTATCGAGATCGAGGATAAGGTCAAACCCGTAAGTTCTCTGCAACATAGTTTCCAAAGGAATATTTTAGAAGGATCCCTTAACCACTTCATTCGGGATATTGAAGAAAAGGGAACTGACGCCTCCATCTACGGAGAATTCTATTCGCACTTCCCTTAATATTAATAGGGCGAGGAATTCCGTCGGTTGATCGACCCAAAAGACTAACCTAGGGTTCCTCATCGGTGACCAAGCGCTTACTGTCGAGCCCTGCTTTTGTCTCTTAGCTTAGCTTGACTGATCGTGTAGCAACGAGCTGCTTGAATCTGAAACCCTAAGCATTCAACCCTAACAAGCATGATCGGCCATTTCCCGATTGAACCAACACAGCTGTTACGCTTCCCCCCCACCTACCTTCCCTGAACGAGCTCTTTCTATCCGTTCCTTTACCGCCCCGTGGGTTCCGTAAAAGATGGATCTATCTCTTCCCCCGAGTCGTGCCTCACCAAAACGAAAGTGAAAGAAGCCCGCGTACCCACTCTTCTTTCCCCCCATTTGCTGGGGGCCTCGTCCTCAGGGACTACACCTTTCAAAAGGAGACACTTAGAAAACAAATAGAATCAAAAAGGCCATCATTAATGCGAACAAGGCAATTGCCTCGGTAAGAGCAAAGCCCAAAATGGCATAACCAAATAATTGTTTAGCTAAGGATGGATTTCGCGCCACGGAATGGATCAAAGAACTGAAGACGTTTCCAATACCGATAGCAGCTCCTGCTAAAGCAATTGTAGCAGCTCCCGCACCTATTAATTTAGCCCCTTCTAACATCTCCTTTTTAGGACTCTGTTCGCGCTTCATTTTTGATTCACTTTTCTTCTCTTCTTCTTCGATTCTCCTCCTCGTTCCTTTTATCTTGCACTGCTGTATGCTGGGTCCCGGAAAAAAGTGTGTACTGAGTGTAGTGCAATTTACTGGGTTCCTTAGCAGGCTATGTCTAGGTTCAGTACATGCATGAGGCTCAACACGGGTAGGCTTAAGGGTTACCTTAGCGGGCTCTCGCCCTATATACCTCGTAGCCAGAAGACTCGTCGCTGGTACTGGCTAAGGGTGTGGGAGTTCGCATCAGTACTTCGCAGGAAGGGTCAAAAAACCTCTTCTATTAAATGGGGCGGCTACAAATAGCTAGCGACTTTCAACTTGAAAGCCACTAGAGCTTCTTCCCCGTGCATGCATGGTAACAATGATTAGCACTTCCTTCCCATTCTTTTTTTCTAATCGATCGATCGAGCCTCCCCAGGGTAGCAAAGCTAGCTCTTCGTATCATTGGCATTGGGCAGGTGAACTTGGCTACACAACAACTCTGACTTTAGCAGAGGCGCTATGTTAATTGCCCACACCAATCCGCTTATCTTATATAAGATAATATATAAACTTAGCGTACCTACGCTTGATTGCCCTCTTGCTTTAGCTACTTACTCGGGAACTAGCTTCGCACCTACTTGTTGTGTCTCCCGTCATAAGACAGCCGGCCAATATGAGGGATTGACTTAGATGCAATAGCCTGTTTGAATAGAATCGTAAACGAAACCGCTCTCTCGCTACACCCTGCCCGCTACACCTGATCTCTTTACTTACTCTTACGCCGCCCCTTTGTCAAACAGGAAACTTCCGATCTACTTATGCCGGGCTGGTTGCTAGCTTCCAAAGCCCTAAGCAAGAGGTTCCATACTGTCCTGAACTAGAAGCTAACTCGGACTCAGGGCACACTTGTTAGCTACAGTTTCCATCTTGTCTTGTAAAGAACTCGAACTGCCCGCAGTTACGTTTCCAAGCCTGGCCGTAGCAACTACAGTGACTCTTGTTCCTGAACTTCCAAATCCTTACTTCAGGGGATTAAGATAATTTCTCGTCTCCGCCCTCCCTTAATTACGAGGAAAAAGTGCGAGATACTCTCGAGGAGACAATTATCGATAGGATATCTCAGCAACTCTTACAGAGCCTCAATATGGGCTTACCCAGCGCCCCCTTTTCGACGATCGTTCGGAACTTGCTTAACGAGGCAGAAGCGACTGATCGCTTAGCTTACTTGGCAGATATGTACTTATAGTGGAAAACGGCATACAAAGTCCGTTTTTTAACCAAATTGTTCAGGGTGTGCTTGCAATAATGGCGGGGGGAGGGAATCAATAATATGAATTGGAGTCTCAAGTAGGGGGTCTGCTAAGCACCAGTAATGAAGTTCAAATCCAGTGATCGGGACTAGCAGGAAGAACATTCAGTACAATTTCATCGTTCTCTCAAAAGCCAATATTCCCATCAACACCGCCGATACGAAGAGTGCCAATAAGCATTCCTTATAACTGAGAAAGGGCGCCTCTTAGCCTCATTCAGTTCTAGTGAAGCTTACACGTTGATAAGCACAATGCAATTCACGTCACAGCCACTTTCTTGTCTGCAACTATATTACGAGATTTTTCTTTTTTAGAAAGATTGCCCTCGAATAATCAAAAGAAGTTCTGTTTCTACGGCTACGCTTCCTTATCTCCCAACACAGCAAGGGCGAAAAAAGAAGAGAAAGGGCCTTGGCCCGGGAAGCACTTTCCATGCAAATTGAAACTCGCCAGCACAAACTCAAAATGAAAGGGTGATGGGTCATCGATCCCCACCGGATTTCTCCTGCGAGGGCTGCCACCTCCCCTCCGGTCTTATGAGCTTTCTTGTCTGAATGTGGATTCAATTGGATGAATCTGTCAAGTCAAGGAAAACGTCATTTACGCTATTTATTGTTGGATCTTAGACAAGGGAATGAGCGTACAGAAGCTATGTGGGAAGCAGCGCGTCGGGCTACGAAAGCATAATCATTTTCATCATTTTCTCCCCCTTTCCAAGCAGGCAGTAAGACCTTGCTTGCCTCCAGAGAAGGGCTAGCCAAGTCGAATCAATTGACTTTAATAGTTGTTCTCGTCTTGCTTGGGACTTGACTTGACTTTCTAAGTGATCAACTCTTTTCGCTCCTCTCACATGATAAAGAGATTATTAGAACCTGCAACGTTCTGCGCCTTTTTTCTTTTTGTTTTGAATGAAGCGCCTAGCTTTGACGCTTTCTTCTTATCCCGCTCGAGTGGCTTGGCGCTACTCTCCCGCTGTTCATTGGTCTCTTGCCTCTGAGGAACTATTTTCCCTGAGAACTACGTTTTGTTGGTCTTAGCAGCTGCTGCTTTTCAAAAGACAAATAGGAAAGAAAAGAAAGTATGTAGAAGAATATCATACGATTTTCATCCATCTTCTTTGTCTTTTCTTTTGTCTCGGGGTGGGATAACCAATCAATGGCTCTGTAAGACCTATATCCCGATGTTCGAGCTTCTTCGTTCCTAATTCAATTGAGCTGCTCCTTGCCGCCTACCTAGTAGTAGCTACTGGCCTCTGGCTCTGTTAAGACCTCAAGAAAGGGGGTCCGTTTTCTTGTTTTCTTTCATAGCATAGAGGTGTGAGGTTAAGAATTTTCTACCCCTCAAGGATAGAGTTTTTTCCCTCAGAAATGATAGATGGGGACGGATACCTGCTTTTAAAAGGTGTGCTTTCTTCCCTTGGTTTTGCCATTTCCCTGTCTAATTGACATGGGCAATTGATTGTCTTTATTGATGATGCCTAAGCAAAGCAGTCTATCAGCTGAAGAGAACTAGTCCCCGACAATAAGCTAACAATTGCTTAATCGGTAACTGGTGCTCGACCAGAAAGGGGCGAAAGCGTGGAATAGAGTTCAGTCTTGCCATTTTTTCATTTATCCAATCATCCAGCAGCCAAGATCAGATATCGAGAAAGAAAGCCCAGATCAAGCTTTTTATGATGCGGATTCCTATCTTTAATCATTTAGGATTCCTGGAACTCGAAAATAACGTAAAGGAAGCTCATACACCAATGTTGAAAAGTCAAAGGCCCTTCCCCTGCACCGGTTGCCTGCTCTATGCGGTGTGGAGAGGGCGCCTATTCTCTGATTTTAATAGGCCTTGATTCATCGTTATAACGAGACTTGGAGACCGGTTAGAGAAAGGTTCTAGCAATTCTTCCATAGAAGAGTGTCCAGTGGGGATCAATCTAAAGTGGATCAAAGGTCTTTATCCACCGGGCGAGCAAGAGCACCCCTGGTCGCAACTAATGTCGTAAGAGAATAAATCGTATCGATACCAGGCTCTTCAGAAGAGTCACCCAAACCCGAGAAGATGAAGCAGAATTTCCTTTAATAAAGGCTCTGCAAGACCTTATTTTCGTTTTTGCCGGGTTGCAACTCAATTCTCTTCTGAGGAGCCAACTCGAATGGAAGTTGTCGGATATAGCGGTGGAAGTTACCAACTCGATTTCTATTCCTATTGGTCAATTTCACTTTGATTTGATCTCGCGGCCAACCGGATCGAACTGCAGCTAGCGATTCCCACGTCTAGGACAGGGACTCTACGCCCCGATCCCTGCATATTTGGAATTGGAAGAGAAGATGAACCTTCCTAGGCATGATGATGTCTTTTGGCTTCGCGGTCAGACAACAACACGGGAAGTGCTTCCAACTAGCACACCGAAAGAAGCCAAAAAAAGATTGAAAGGGTTGAGGATCGATGGTTTTGAGCAGCGCAAAGGGGAGTCTAAAGAAAAGAGCTATCCCGGAGTTGCTAGGAGGTTCTTGGAGGTGAAAGGTAAGAGCTAAGGGACCGGCCCACCTATTCGTCTAACGACCTGAGCTCTCTCCCCTGCTTCGAGTTGATCCAATCTTGATAACTCAACCAGCAAGGAAGGGAGCTAGTTCACTCTCCGATCTCCCAGTTGTCTAACGACCTGAGCTTCTCAACCACAGAGCAAGCAAGGGCAAGGTATTTCAAATCCAATATCGGAGTACCAGGGATGGTCGTAAGGAAGAGAGGCTGTATAAGATTCATGTCCGCGAGGCTGGTACACTATATCAGGCTCTGCAAGACCTTCTAAGTCGAGTGACTGGGGACTACATTCTTGCTTTGGGCATCTTACCGCCTCAACTGATGCCTCGACTTATGTTATTCTTCGACTTGCCTTTACCGGGACCCGAAAAGCTAAACATAGGAAAGCAGGCACATTTCTTTGCTTTACTCAAGCACTTTTGACTAGATCTGCGCACTGGCGAATTTGTCCAACTTAGAAAAGTCGGTTCTTTCCCATCTAAAGATGGCCGACTTCTATTTGGATCTTGACTTTCAATCAATGTGAAAAGCATCTTTCTAAATGGCATGTTGAAAGCCGAACGAACGAGTTCTCCTAGGAAAGAGTGAGGCAAGTTTGACTTGGTTTCGAGTTCTAGTAGTTAGCCAGCATTTTTGATTCTTTCTAATACATCTTATATTATGATATTTATAGTAGTTTGAGTTCCAAAGTTCAAAAGTCAGCCGACGCGATTCTAGTTAGATTATCTGTTAGTGGAAGCAAGCGGTATTTATTCTAAAGTTGTCGCTGAACCCTTCGATTATTCCTCCGATGAAGCAGTCGAGAAGTCAATGGAAAAGGCCTCGGGGAATATCTCAATCGAAGTCTCCAAATCGAGAAAGGCCCAACAATCATCGTTTTAAGCCGCGTTCCTATATTCCTATATTATCAAGTTTCCATTGGACGCTTCAAATGACGATAACGCCCACTTTGATTAAGAAATGGATTCATTCTTCTAATTTAACTGATTCTTCGAAAGCGGGTTTAAGTTAAGGATTTGACCTCTGGCATTTTTTTTTCTTGTTGATTCAAATTGCCAAAAGTATGATCTCACGTTCAGGGCAGGCGATTAGGATCATACTTGGCCATCCCCGTCGGAGATGGAATTTACCAATCCAGCTTCTCATTCATTGGAGACCAGTGGTTGAAACAAGGGCACTCGCCTAAGAAATATCACCCTCCTTCTACTCCTTGTCAATTCGAGAATGTATGAATTAGCTATGTCTCCCTAAAGGTAGCTGTGTCCACCCTCCAACCAATTAGTCTAGTCGAGCAGCCTTCGCTCCAAGACTGCACTGCTTAGGCGAGCTCTCCTATCGTTGGGAAAGTCTCTCTTCCGCTCCTCCCCTAACCCTTTAGCCTCGCTTGTCCACTCTAAACCTTTCTTGTGATGAAAGCAAAGAGGTCTTTCAGAGCCTCAGGTGTGGAAACTTGAAAGGCTTCGGTCGAATACCCAAAGTCCTACCCAGGACAAGACCTCTTCTTGAAGTTCTAGTCGCATCTTCTATAAGGCTGGCATCTAATATAAAGAAAGCTGTCCTTGTGGACTCTGTCTCATCTTTTTTTATTAACTATATTCATGCTTCATGAAAAAAAATGAAGCAATCCGCTTCGCACCTTTATCCCTTTCTTTTTTGGGGGAAAATGCATTCTCACAACTTCCTATTGAATCAAAAAAATGCCTACCTCTCTGGAAAAGTCTTCTCCAGAAGTTTTATACTAAGCCCACTTATTCTTATCCCCCTGTGGCTGCCTTTGCTTTTCCCACAATCACAAGCCCACTAGGCATAAAGAAAACAGAGGATCCCCGTGCCAAAGCAGGCATCTTTCTTGGCTATCCTTTTGGCCAAATCTTTTCTCTCTCATATATGATTCTTCTTTAAAACCATTTACACTTCCAGGAGTATCAGCGCAGCTTCGATAGGACAAGGTTTGAAGAGCTCTTACGCGGAAAGTCTTTCGCTCTCTCTTATTCAGTTCGAATCCTCAGTTATTTGATAAAGCTAAATTCGAGAATAGAATAAAGAATAGAATCATAGAGTTCAGATCTATACCGGGAGAACAAATCAAGATCGACTGACTTACAGGAAAGAAGCGAAACTCGACTGCTTGGACAGAGTGGGATAGATCTATTGCCAGAGGTGGAGACGGATAGGTAGCTAGACTTCCAAGTTGCGGCACGAAGTAGCGAAGACTGTTCAGTTAGATTTTTCAGATGCTGGACTTGAGAAAGAACAGAACTAGACTTCAAAGGGGAAGAAGATCAACCGAGAGTCCCCGGCTTTCATATGCTCTTTATAAAGTAGTTTGAGGGCCTTAAGAAAGGTAGACCGTCGGGGGGGTCGATGTACATTGATTTTTCATATATAGAGAGATTCCCCTGTATAGCTAGCCTTCTTCTTCAGCAGATACTCTGCGTAGTATACCTATGGACGGTACATTTAATCAAACAAAGCCTCTCCGGGTCTGCTTCTCTTTTGATCCGACTTGGACCCTACGTTTGACGAGAGAGGTGTTGCAGAAGCGGGCCAAACAACCAAAGTCGAAGGTTGTAGCCTTGCGATCTTGCTTCACTTCTTTCGCTTATGAGCTGGGTGCTTGGGCAGAACTTGTTCAGTTCACGCACTCACGTGGGGAGCAATGGAGTCAAGGTGCTCTGTGGCCGAGACTCGCTTCGCCCTTACCTACTCCACTGGAGTACCCGAAGCGCGTGGATTAGACAGAAGACAGATGCTCGACCATATTACTGTTTCATCTATTGCACTATCGAAGTGAGAAGACAATTCTTATAGGGCTTCGCCTACTTCCAATCATTCTCTTACGTTTCTTTTTTAAAAGACCTATCGATATTCCGATTATTGTGGGCCGCGATCAAAGGGCTGCGATGCGAGCCCGCATCTAGTTAGCGTTAAGGAAAGGCCTGGCAAGGAGTGGACTCATATCTTGGGAGATGAGGCATTGAAGTTCTGTGTTCCAAACATTGAAGGAAGTGGACAAGAAGTGAAAAAGAACTAATGAAATGGACAGGGCCCCGCTCGGGAGCTTATCTACTTTGTCCAAGCATCTTAATGAGAGTGACTACGAAAGCCGACACATACTCCTAACTGGAGGCGAGCTGGGCTAGGACTTATAGTGCCTCTCCTGGCTTTCGCCTAAAGCGCCCACTTTATGCTCTAACACAGATGGAAGAGAGGCGGAAGGACATCGCTTCCTTAATACATGCTTTATTGATTTACACGACGCCCACCAATAATACGGGTCAGCGCTAAGGCTAGAGTTCTACGCTCATCGGCTCCTTCTTTGGTGCTCATCAGTTTCTTTTATATCCCATCCCGCTTTCCAAAGAGGTGACTCGCTACCTTGCCTAAGGAAGATCGTTCGTGCCCGTGTAGAATGGATCATAGAATGTAGGCTTCAGTTAATAGATCTGTCCCATGATAGACGAGAGCTAAGAGAAAGGCTAACCCAACGCCATTCTGACTTTGAAGTTGAAGACCTGCTCACTAGACTTGAAGTACCCCATGTCGCGTGGGCATGTGAAGTACCAATGGATCGCCCCTGATCTTATCGACAGCTCGATCCTCGCCCTTGCTAAACCATCCTACTATACCCATTTCTCCTGCTCGTCTCCACTCATAGTATAGGTCGGGAACGCTTGGCCAATACTTACTACTGCATAGGCTCCAGGTTAGAGTCACCATGAAAGCAAGCTGGGAAGGCATAGTCCCAAAAGGGATCATGTAATGTACTTTATATGCCTCAATCCCCTATCCGCTTTGGTTTTTTTCATTCTGGTTATCGGCTTTTGAAAGTGACTTTAAATAGGGGTCTCGTCCTCTGGTTGCCAGATCCAAGATGGCCCAACGCTGTATCGGATTGAATCGAGTTGGGTCAGATAGCTGAAAGACCTAGAAAGGGCAGCACGCCAAAGCAAAAGCACTTCGGGCGGGGGCACCAGATCTCAACTTGAAGTAGAGGAAGACCGAGCAGACTCAGGGCTAACGTCTGCATCGTATGATTAGTCGGATTAGTACGATCTAGCCTCTTGGAATGGGGCGCAGGAAACTGAAACTGACTTTTGGAGCTAGAAAGAACAGGAAACAGAAGCACGCTGTGGGTCTGGGTGACTAAGAGAACCTCTTTGACTACCTCTTCTAAATAGATCTGGAGTCTTCGTCCTCTGGATTAGTCTGTCAGGTTCAATCAATTGCCATTGCAATGTAAGAGTCAACTCTTTCAGATCCTCTCTCTCATACTGTCGTAAGTACGCTCGTTCCTGTCTAGTATTGACTGGCCCTTCTATTGTCTCGATTGATAGATAGCTGCAACTGGACGGTTTTCATGAGGGAAGAGGAATGAAATAACTCGACCGGGAGAGGTCTTGAAGAGCCTATACCTATGAATTCCATTGGACCCAGAAATGAGACATTGGAAGAGTCGGTTGGGTCTTCCAATATCAATAGGTTGATTGTTTCGCTCCTCTATCTTCCAAAAGGAAAAAGATCTCTGAGAGTTGTTTCCTGAATCCGAAAGAGAGTACTCGGGTTCTCCCAATAACTCAAAATCGTAGCATGCATAAATGAAATCTAACTGGGGTTCGCGGTGGTGGAGGAACTGGATCGGAAAAAAGAGGGATGATAGTTGTAAGATATCTAATGAAACCGTCGCTGGAATTGAGATCTTATTCAAAGATAAAGATATAAAATATATGGAGTTTATTTTTTATCTTATATGGGCAAGGACCATGATTGGGAATTGTTTGATCGTCTTTCTCTGAGGGAAATAGTTTCAACTTGAATTCGGGACCGCTATTCTAAATTTGAGTGAAAGACTGGATTTCTTATCTCATGTCTGCTTTTCGTGAAAACCGGGTCAACTATTCAATCAAATGATATTGAGCATCTTTCCCATCTCTTCTCGAGAAAGAAGTGGGCTATTTCTTTCCCCAATTGTTTAAAGCGCAGAGGGGCGGGTAAGCAATACATATCGCTTGTGCCAATCGTAAGGAGATGCAGTTCTGTTTGTGGAAACCACAGCAATATTTCCGGCGGAAAAAGAAAAAACCTCTGCCCGATCAACGGAATGATCAGGTAGTTCAGAGATGCTACTTTCTACTAACAACTTTGATTGCCTAAGACCAATTGGGGAAGGTGGAAGGATAGGAAAAGGCCAGGGGGCCATATAAAAAATCCTTATTCAAGCGTGTAGGCAACCTTTAAGACCACTTGAGGGGAATAAGGAGCTGTGTCTGCAAGATGCTAATTCTATAAAAAAGGGAGAAAGAGCCTTTCCACTTTTTGAGGCTTCTGGAAGAGAAGAAAAAGGATCTCTTAATGTTGATATAGAATAGCAACGCTTTTTGGTGTGGCACACCGGCATGAGGACTACGATCCTGAGCAGGGGGGAAATGGCAATAGTTATGGCCCCGAGAGGTATGATCAGTCCCGTCGACATTGACGTATTAAAGCGGGTAAGAGCGTCAAGAGGATCCATGGGCCATGTTCTGGAAACAAGCTATAAACGAATCTCCTTCAAAGGAGAAAACTATGCTGCTACAACGTACGATCAATAACGAAGGCTCTGACAAGACCTACCAATACTCCGGCCTTTCCCCGTGATAGGCGTCACTATAAGACGCAAGTGTAATCTATGACCGGGCTGGAGTCGCGCAGGGTATAAAAGCGAACAGGAACATTCATGGAGACGCCAAAAGTAGTTGTTTGAGCAGTAAAAGGGAAGCAGCCCAGTAAGGCAAAGAAAGGAGGGTGGTTAGAACCAGGGCACTGGGGGTCCATAACGATAGCCAAGTGAGGTTAAAAAAAGAGAAAGAAAATTAGCGAATAAGCAGATACGGATCGATAAAGCCCCTGCCTAGTTCAAATTCTTAAATGGAAGTCCTCTCCTGGCTCTGCAAGACCTAGACCGAACTCAGAAAGAAGCTAGCAGCTAGTTACAGGAATGGATTCTCGCTTCCGAGAACCAATCAAGAGAAAAGCTATGCTTCCCTCAATGTTGTCATACATGAAGGGGGGAGTACCATACCGCCAGTAAGCCAACGACGCAACTGTCCCTAAAGTGCCTCGCCTACTTATAATCCTTCATTCTTTAAAGCGGGAGGGAGTCAGAATTTTGTATAAACACTACGCTGCTTTTAAGCCGCCCTATCTTAAAAAATAAGATGCCCTCGGAGTTCACTCTATTCTTTAATTGTCCGGCTATAAATTCTGCAAGAATGTCGGGGTTTCCATAAGGTTTTGCAATTCTTATGATAGCAATGTTAAGTTTTCGGTTCACATAATGAAATTCTTTTTGTAGATTCATCTGTAATTCTTCGATTCCTCGCGGTCTACTTTCAATTAAGAGCTTTGGGAATCCCATAAAGATTATGACCTGTATCAAATCTCTTTTTTTTTGATCTTCTTGTAGACCCTGAGAATAATTTTTTTGTTGTGCAAACCAAAGTGAATGTGGGTTGTACCAAAAACCAAGTGGATTTCTTTTTTGTCCCCCCACTACTATACACATCATAATATGCCATAGTTGTCTTTTTCCATCTAGACTTTTTTAAGGAACTTCATATTCATCTAAAGATACATCTTTCACTACAATAGTTATATGACAGGTAGTTCGTTTTATCGCATAACTACGTCCTCGAGCTCGAGGTTTGAATTTCTTCCCCCTCGTTAACCTCAGCTTTACTAATGACTAAATTGGCTTCGTCGGAACCCATATTGTAACTAGCATTTGCTGCTGCAGAATAAACCAATTTCAAAATGGGATAACATGCTCTATAGGGCATGAGTTCTAGGATCATAAGTGTTTCCTCATAGTATTAGATGTATTTTTTCGCTTAGCAGCCCTCATTAAAAACAGAGATTTCGGTTTCCGGATTGGATTTATCAGTAGTCTCGGTTAACAGCTATTTCGTTCACGCTTTGTCGATTTCCTTGTAAACTTCTGTAAAGGTGGCAACTCGGAATGGGCTAACT
Organism: Orobanche coerulescens; assembly: GCA_033398695.1. Taxonomy (NCBI): domain Eukaryota; kingdom Viridiplantae; phylum Streptophyta; class Magnoliopsida; order Lamiales; family Orobanchaceae; genus Orobanche; species Orobanche coerulescens. The sequence goes on along the minus strand of JAWKAU010000135.1, from coordinate 173,342 downwards.
TCCTTAGCTGCCTATGAAGGGGGACTACGGATTAGCCTGGTCTGTTAACCGGAAGTCAGAACTCAAGCTCCTAGCTTCAGAGCTCATCAACAGCTATGGAACTCTTAGCTACTGAGATACGAGAAGATAAAATGCTCTTTTGCATCTATATAAAACGTAAAAAGTATGATTCCAGATGTGCTCTTACGAGGGAAAATTGGATTGCTAACTTTCACAGCTATGTCAGACGTAAATTCATCGATCTGCAAAGACCATTTATTAGGGACTTCTCAACTTCGTCGACCCTTTACTTCTTCTCCTTGACTATTCATTAAGGGCGAGCTCATCTTCTTCCGCCCCTTCCCTTTCGTCTGTTAAGGTCAGTAACCCTTCGAAATTGGGCCCTTCTTCTATGAATCGAGCTGTGGGTTCTGTTGTTGCTGGGTCTTTGTCTTCTCTTCGTGAGAAGGATTCTGAGCCTACCTCAGAGGTCTTTCAGAGCCACGTTTCAACAATCGAACAAGAAAAGAAAAAGAGGTCAACAACATCTTAATGTATTTTGCCCTCTTTTTCTTTAGTTGCTAGGTCAAATAGCTCAACTGATGCCCACCCCACGCTGCGTACCCCGGGGCTGTTCGCAATGGCGCTATCGGGATTCGCGCTTCGAGAGATCGATAGTGGCTCTAAGAAATCCTTTCAAGATCTCGCCGGGAAGCGAAGGAAAGCAGGTCAAAGCCTGCCAAGGCGTCAAGGCAGTTCGACAAAGGCAGAAAGAGCTAACTCATAGACAGACATCCACCGGAGTAGTGGCTGGGTTCAGCATAACAATATCCCTCTCGTTGTGAGATTTGGGGCCCGTATGTAAAGAAGGCGTATCAGCGAAGTGGTCTCAGGTGACTTAGGTTGGCTGGTTAGTCACTCCAAAGTGAGACCGAGGCTTATCGACGATTTCAACCCAGTCAAACAATGGGGTGGTCCTTCTTCAACAAGCCGGCAATGCTCTTGAGACCAGGAAGCAAGATGCCATCTTAGCCCTTATGAAGCTTCCCGCCTAACCTTAGATAGGGAGAGAAGTAAAGCACGAAGAGTTTCCGTGATGTGGCGATGTTTTCGTTCAGCACGCCTATTCAAATCAAAAGGCAATTAGGCCAATTATACTGAAGGGGGATCCTAGATTCGAAGTTGATGATTCCGCTTACGATTTGATTAGTATGGAAGTGAACCGATCCAGCTTTTTAGCCGGGTATTCTGAGTTCATTATAGGGCCTTTCGGCCTCACTCCTTTCCCGAAGCAGCATTCCCATAAGCAGAGTAAACCGTTGATCCGAGAAAGAATCAAAGTCAAGCTGTGTGGCGGCGAGAGAGAGTAGCGATGCGCGGGTTTCGCTGCGGGGGGGAGTCGAGAAAGGCAGAAAGGTTCTTTTTGCCGGTATTTCGCAGAGTCTCATTGAAGCCTATTTTAGATTGTTTTGATTACTGCTTGCCCGTAGACTTCTGGGAGGTCATAACTTCTCCTTACGCGCGGCAACTCAGGTATTTCGTTTAGGGGAAGTGGAGTTCGATTCTACCAACTCTTGCCCCGCCACTCGGATGCTGCAACTTTCTCATAACGCTTGCTAGAAGAGTCTTTATCTACAATAATAGAAATGGTTGATAGATGTCCTTTTCTATCTCGGTCCTCGCTCTCAACGCAAACGGTAGTCAGGTCTTGCAGAGCCTTGTCCGGATTGAGTATCTGCATTGACTACTATTGACCTCAAGGGGAACTCTTTATGGCAAGAATACCGGGATGGAGGTTAGGTGCTTGGTCTATACCTTAACCTTAATTGAACTGCTTTGCATGCTTGAATTCATATCTCTTCTGACAGACCAGGTCATATATGAAAGGGATTTTAGAGAGACATAATGCTATCAGCTTCTGCTATTTCACATGCTACAGCTTTGAAGCTTCCCTCTTTATCCGCCCATGCAAGTTAAGGAATGTGAACAAGGCGTTTCGGGACGGAGGATTCCTAAGAATAAGAAAAGAGCTTAGCGCGGTAGGGGAGAAAGTCAGAAGATTTTCCCTGGTTGTTTGAAAACCTATTATATACGGGAAAGTCGAAAAGAGATGTTCTCGAAATAGCGTATGAATAGAGATCACCTTTTTTATTTGCTGGGCAGTCTAGATGGAAATTTAGAAAGACTGATGGACCCCCGGTCGTAACTACCGCTTGAACGAGAAATGGGGAAAGAAAGCAGGTTACGAAGTAGGAGCTCGGAGAAAAATAGCTAGAATCCGGGGCGGGTGAACTAGTCAAGAACGAGAGTCCGTAGTGCGCTTCAGAGAGTCTGAAATACCGGTGAAAGCTTCTTCAGGTAATGCAATTGCTCTATAGGCGGGTAGTTCTCGCGGCTCAGGGCCAAGTTCGAAAGCAAGGTGCCATGCCGAAAGACAATTCGTTTCAACCAACAGGACTTTCAAAAGATCTCAAATAGTAGATGTTTGCTAAGCTCTTTATGAACGAAGTGAGACTCTGACGGTCGGGTAGAAGCATTAACTTTCTGTCTATTGGCCCGTTGAGGAGGTTAACGACTACAATGAGTGAGTAGCCCCCGCTAGGAGGAGAAAGAAGAGCTGCGGCACCCCTCGTGGTTGAATTCTTGAATTCGTGCTTTCATGCCTGATTGGAGCTCATTGGCTCAGCAGGAGGAGGAGGATCGAGAAGCTTGACTTACACAGAATTGTTGAAGAGCAAGGCTGGCAAACGAATGTAGTTAGCCGGTAAACGGATAAGCAAAGCTTAGCGCTTATACAATCGGTCTTGCTAAATGCATCCCTGGCTATAGCATAGTGGGGAAGCCCTAAAAGGGTAGGTTTCACACAGAGGAACGGGTTCTCTACTCGACTCAAATAAGAGGCTAAAGAAAAGAGCCGTCCGAGAAAGCCAACGAAAGAATGACTGAACAGGAGCTGGGATATCAGAGTGCCACACGAGTGAGCGCAAGGATCCGAGGTCAAGGACAGAGAGAACAGTAAGAACTGGTAGGTAAAAAGAGGAGACAAAAACCCTAAGATTGAGGAGCCAGAACCCGCATGCGATGGATACTAGGGCGTTGTAGAGAGAAAAAGCCTAACAGAGGACCACTATATTCTCGAAAGGAAGGCAAGTTAGGCAATTGAAGAAGGGGGATGGGATAAAAGAGGCCTAGGCCTGTAGTTAAAAGGAGCTTGGCATGCCGATAGAGGTAGTGCTCGTGAAACGATTTCAAGTTATGTCAAAAGGAAGGACAGATAGAACTGAACCTTAACCAGGTGGGGGGCTCCACCCATTTCATTCGAGTCCACCGCAATTAACATAGCGCCTTGCCGCAGTAGACCTTTATTTTGAGTTGATGCGTAGGAATAAGTTGAAGTCTCGAATCAATCCGGAGATATTAGAGTTCCTCATGCTTTCTCGTCTCATGAGAATGAAAAATCAATAGTTTCAAGGACTGGGCGCCTATAGAGAAAGCAGAGCGTTCAGTCGCGTCTGAGGACGCTGCACCGGGGAAGCGGGAAGAGAGGACTCATCACCCGCTCAAAGCAAGAAATAGATTTGTGAATGGAGCAGCATAAAAAGCGAAGGGACGTCAAAAAAGAACTCTTGTTAGAGCTCGGTATGGATCGAGAGCGGTAAGCCCTTTCCTTTCTTGAGTTACCCGAACCGGAGAAGAGGGCGGCGTCAAGGTCTTTTTGGTCGTCAGGCTCGGGCGGCCTGCACATCTTAGTTAAGCTGTAGCTAGTGGTAAGCTCAGATATGCGAAGTGAAATCAGATCACAAAGTGCGAAAGACCGCTCCGCCAATTGATGGTACAGCCACCGCAAGGGATGGTGTTGCACTCTAAAGGACTGGGGCAAAGGCAGTTGTAGGTTTAGCAATTCTTGCATCCCGCTATCCTGGTAAGCGAAATCTCACAAGCTACTTTCGGAAGACCTTCAGAAGAGGTGGGAATGAGCCAACGAAGCAAGACTTCGCCTGTACCTGAACCAGCAAGGCCTTTCGTAAGGGAAGGAGAGGAAGTAGTTTAGTTTATGTCAAGGCACCGGAAGCCCGAGATGGCTTTTTCAGGATAGCCAGGAAAGGCATCGGACGATGCGCACGGGAAGGACGTAGCATTCTCGTTTGCAGAACTATCTGTACCACCAGGCTCTTCAAGACCTCTTCGCCATATCTATTTCCATCTCCGAATCGCCGATCCTATTTCGACTCTCGAAAGAGAGGAACTGTAGGGCTGGTCTGTGATTCCCGCTATTAGTAAAGTGCGTGTGCTACGTCTGCCTGTTACCGTTCTCGAGAGGAGAAAGATAGATAGGGCAGCGTCTTCGTGTACTCGGACTAGTGCTTCCTTGCTCTTTTACGAACTGGCCGAAGTGATGACTTAACCGTAGCTAAAGCTAAGGTAAGCTTTTCTCCCTTTTGCTAGTAAGATCTCTCCAGAAAGCAGAAGGAGAGCGTATAAGTACTTCATTCCCCCTGGAAGATGACAGACACATATCGAGATTGGCACGAAAGGGTTCACTCGAACTTTGGGGGTATCGGAATTCGGACTTACACCGGCGATACTCCCAGGGTTATGGGATGAAAGCAGTCATACCAGGTGAATGAATTGGTCTTGAAGAGCCTTAGCTTAGGGGCACCCTGGAATCCGAAATAACGAAAGCAGAATGGACAAGGAGCAGGGTTGAGCAACCGAGAAGAGCTACTCGAAAAAAAGTCAAAGAAGGGAGGAAGCGAGTGAAAGGGGGAGAGGAAGATGACTATCTAAAGCCGATAGTCCGGTAGGTCCTTGGTTGGCGAGTGAAAGAAAGTGACTCGACCGAGGTCTGGTTTTGATTCCAAAGAGGTATGATAACTGCACCATTCAAGATAAATGCTTGCATCCGGGGGCGAGAGATGGACGAAAGCCCTTGAAAGCTGAACTGATTCTTATCTGCTTGTTCAAAGCCTGCCCACTTATGATGACATGAGATTAAAGACCCCATACAATAATGTAAAGGCAGCTGATCCCGATTTCCTTGATCCTTCATCTGGCTGGACTGTCTAGGAAGCCATAAACGGAAAGTGTGCTTAGGGACTTTCTGTTTGTGCCAAACCAGATTAGACCACTCAACAGGGGCTTCTAATTAAGTTCCAAGCAGTTTTGAAAGAAAAAATGACCAATAACGACAGATCGGGGGAGCTAACCTCTCTTTATCGTTCCAGGAATTTTTGATTCTGGTTCGATAGTCGATAGGTACGTAGTCACTCGAGCGAAGCGAAAGGACTACTACCTCCGGCCTTACTTTGAATCTTTTTATAGGGAGGTATCTTTAGATCATAAGTAATAGGCTATGGCAGACAATGAAGAATGAGAGGCTAAACGCCCTATATATGCAATACAATAGTTGGATATAGTCCATCATTTCCACCTAAAGGCAAGAAACCTGGTTAAGAAAAGAAAGATGAATACAAACCATAACTGATGGGGGCATTCTCTATCAGTTCTGTGCTATCAGTTGTGTGATGGGCTCGGGTGTCGTAGAAAGACAAGACCATAGTAGCATGTGGCTTCTTTTCTTCTTTGGAAGGTGGGGGTAGAGCCTCTAGCGCCAATGTCGATGAATCAAAGGTCTCTGTTTATGGTATGGAATAGGAACAGCAAGAATGGAACCGCTATAGCTTGTCCTATCATCCGCGCTGAGCTTCTTTCATTCGGGTAGGTAGAGTCCTTTGCTCGTATGCTCGGCATTACTATAGTAAGACCCCTTCCTTTTTAGTGCACATGAAACGGAAAGCCTAACATGGACTACCCACACGGTGATCAAAACTCTTCCTTCTCTGCTTCACTGTCAATTGATTTAGCATGAACGAAGCTGTAACGGAGCATGTACGCGACGATCAAAGACGGCTTTGCCAGCTGCCTGTGATAGGAAAAATGAAACTTGATCAGATAGTTCGTGCGCCCACCTCGCCTTTGATCTTTCCCTTGCCGTGTAGGTCAAGCTATTCAAAAAAATTTGGCTTGGGGCAGTTTCACAGGGGCCTAGCGAGCAGCAAATCCTTTAAGAGCAGGAAATCACACTCACTGGAGAATTCATAGCCTAGCTAAGGCAAGCGGGGAAGCAAGGCTCTGCAAGACCTTGAACTAGTATTAGTCTCAGGGGCACGGAAGGACTAGATATTGAATAAGATCAGACAGTATGATTCTCTCCTATTGAATAAGCCAATGACGATCGAAGGGGGGATCTTATTCGCTGTTCACACGTCTTGGTGAAGAAGCTGTGATTGGTGCGCTTTTTCCTTCTTTCCATTCTTTTTTATCCCCTGGTAGGTCAGTGACCGAGAGATTCTGTGTTGAAGACGATGCTATTTCCGCTAATAACTGCAGTTGGTGCTTTAGTAGGCCCAGTCTATTCTCTTTCAGAAAGAAGTCTGAGTGAACAAGGCTAAAGCCTATCTTTTCTCAAGCTTGATTCGCAATAGCTATCAGTTCAGAGAGTCCGTCTTTCTTTCTGAAATTGCCGAATTAGCGCCACACCCATAGAATAGAAGGTCTTGTCTCAACTTTGTCGATCCCCCCTGGCATTGAATTGCTAATCCGCCTGATTTTATGTCTATCAAGCGTCTATCCTAGATATATAATTAGTTGCTTCGTTCGCTTGTTTTCCCTATCCCATCTCAGATCTCAGACCGGAATCCTCTCCCGTTGGTCGAGCGTCTTCGTCTCCAAGAGGTTTAAGTGGTCTCAGCTTTCCTCTCTCGAAAGATAAATGTGCTTATCGAGCGTTAGCGAATGAGCAAGTATATAGAGCATATGAGAGGATATGAAATATGACAGGAATTCCTAGTTCGATCCGGGAATGAAAGGATAGCGGGCTCGACCAAAGCGGGCAGAAATGCCATTCATGAAAGAAGAGAAGTAGCTTGAACCTCGAATGAAGTTATGAAGCGACTTCACGATTAGCCAACAAAAGAAAGAATCGTTGAACGAATAACGGATGAGTTCTGAAACGAACGGTGTTGGGACTTTACTCAACAAGAGTAAAGGGACGGACTAGTTCTTTTTTCTGTAAAAGATGTAATCCGTCTCGACCGAACAAGCAAGGCCCTTAGACGAGTGAAAGTAGGCTTTATAGGTGGGCGCTAACGCGTCAAAGCCTATAGCTAACGCTATGGAGTTTGATTGCTGAGAGGAGAAGAGAAAGGCCTTCAACCGGCAAAGATGCCTATCTTGATCTTTCGACTGACCTTCTAACTCTCCCTCTACTCTCACTTTCCATTTCATTCGCTAAGTCGTTCCCTCATCTCTTTCACTCTCGGCTTCTGAAACAAGACTTGTGAACAAGAGCTAGCCACTAATCTCAGTCGAATTGGAAAAAACCGATAGGCCCCCTAATGTCTTTCTTTATTAATTACTAAGAAACTGCTACTACTCCCACTAGTTACCTCCTATAACTAATGCTACCCCACGTGAAAGCTCTAAACCGTCAAGAAGAAAGGAGACTTTTAGGGGAGGGAGAAGTGAAACGTGGCTTTCAAAGTAATAAGATAGCTGTCTGCTATGCGTTTAAGGGCATAAGGTACGTTTACAGCGGGCCGAAGTCCCTCTCCTGTAACTCGAGTGGCTTAACGCTCGAGTGAGTACTCCCCTGTAGCTTCGCAACAGATCAATATGAATGAGGTCTTGAAGAGCCTAATTCTATGACCCATCTTACTACTTATGAAATGAGAGTCAATAGAACTTAGTAGGAGAGTGTTTTTTTCTGAGTCTCTCCCTCAAGCCAAGCGGAGCTTCGAAAAAAGAGAAGGCTTTGATAAAAGAAAGACCTTTCTCACAGCCACTACTCTACAATTCTATTTCGCCCAACATAATCATGAACGAAGACAAAGAATTGCGTATATAGAAGAACCAACCCCACTTATCCTGATCGGAACAATTGAAAAAAGAGAATGCTGGCCCTCATGGGACATCGTCGGTTTGGGACAAGATGAGCACTTTTGTTGGTTATACGCCCTTAAAGTGTTGGTTCTTCCTTAGCGGAGATAGATCTAGATAGAAAGATCTATGAACAAGAGATCCATAAAAATCTATCTGAAAAAGAGATAGCTAGGTGAAAGAAAGTCACGTTAGGGCCCTCATAAATAAAGTCTCATTTGCTCCTTCCTCTAACAAGTCAGTCAGTTTTGAAAACCTTACTCATAGTGCCAGGTTAAAGATGCACGAAAGCCTGCGATGCGAAGACTTCGTCTCCAGTCTCTTTTAGAGAGAGAAATGCCAAAGGGGGCTTCCACATTTCACTATACTATAGAGATCCATTTAGTGAAGAGTCCAACCTCTTTGAAGCTTTTGATAGCGGGGAAGTTTTTGTATTTTCTCGTAATATAGAAACTTCAAGCCGGGGCGGATGTAGCCAAGTGGATTAAGGCAGTGGATTGTGAATCCTCCATGCGCGGGTTCAAGCCCCGTCATTCGCCCAGTAATAAGTCTACCCCGGAGAGATAAGACAACTAACCTTAGAACGATTTCTTTCTGCAAGTCATCTCGAGTGGCATCCAAGCCGCATCTCAAGAACCTAACAGGGATCGCCTACTTGCTTCAAGTAAAAATGGAATGGCCGATCATGAATTCTATGAAGTTTGACCTCACAAATAAGTTTTCGCCTGGACTTTCAGTTCATAAGGAATGGAGAAAGATTCGCCCTTTCTTTGTTTAGTACGAAAAGGCTCTGAAAGACCTGCAGCAAGTCCCACGGTAATAGAAATGTAACGAGTTGGGATGGTTTAGGCGAAGTGAAGAAACCTCTATGAAAAATGAGGGGACAGAACATCTCTTTTCTATCGAGTGAAATTACACATGTCATCTCTTTGATTCTGATCGAACTGACTTCACTCTTTCTATACGTCATTTCTCAATCAAGTCTAGCTTAGGACTGAAGCCCGACTAATAAGGAGTGAAGGCAAAGCCGTAAAGAAAAAGAAGTTTACCCGGAATTGACTTATTCTAAACGACGGATTAAAGGAGAGCCAAAAACCTTCGTTCCACTCAAAAATAGATCTTTCTTTCCAACCTTTTAGTCTTTCCCCCTGTATCTTTGTTCTTATTGATGTTACAGAGCTTGAAGGTGGGTCGATCTTCTAGAGGGACTTTAGCAGTGGAAATGGAAGTGCGAAATTGACATATTCACTAGCACAGATTTAAAGTGTTCTGTCACATATAGAGCTTTAAGTGCCGTTTTCCTTATTTGCTTCCTATTGCTATTGAGCAGTGGCTCTTCAAGACCTAGAGAAAGTAGAGGTCGTGCAGAGTCTTCTTAGTCGTCATTCCCCTACTTGATTGATCGCAAAGATCTTACTTGGTAGGTATTTAGGATCGTTCTTGTTGATACAGAACCACCTCCTACGGACCCTTTCTATCTCTCTCTCTTCGTTTATGTTAGGAGAGATAGAAGTAAGGTGCACCAAACGAAAAGCTGCTGCTCGAGGTCCTAGCCCAAGACCTGGGCAAGAAGGCTGGCTGCTCAAGCGTCTTTTCCAAGGAACCCGAAGGACTGCTAAGGTGCCTGTTAGTGCTTCGCTTTGAAATCGCCTTCCTTCCTCTGCTCTGGTTCTCCCGCTGGTATTCTAAAGCGGGCATAATACCATCTTAAGAGGTAGAGCCAACCAAGTCAAGAGTAGCATCTCTCCTATCTCCTAGCTAGACATTTCTTTATCAGATAGAGAGAATGAGATCAGGGCGGTAACCTTTCTTAAAGTCTGATACCCCCTATATGAATATATTTCTTTTCTTTGGCATTCTCGGAATTACTCTTTGAAATAAGCCCTGTCTGAATAGGATTTCTTTGCTTTCCCGAAAGCCTAAGAGCGTAAGGAGGGAATGAAGACTTTATTTCAAAGGCATAGACCTGACCTAAGGTCTTGAAAGAGCCTTCCTCCAAGACAAAAGGAGTATCGGGGAAAGGAACTAATGAAAGTCTATATCTCCTCTAGGGACTCTCATCTTTCTATCCGCTATGAATACATTGATTGAGAGATAGCCAGTCCAGGTGCGGGGCAAGAGTGAACCGTAGCAGTCTAAGGCCGAGATGAATCGATTGAAGAAGAAATGAACAACTATAGGTCTTGCAGAACCTTTCTTTTCGCCTCAACGCGGGCAAGATTCTATTCGTTAGAGTCGCTAGCTCTTCTTTCTCTTTTCACGAATCCTAGTTACTTGGCACTAGGAGTTGTCTAATCAAAAGGCGTAAGCGCAGCAGTTAGAATTTCATCCGCATCTGTTGTCGTAAAGTAGGTCTTGGTCCTTGTATCAACCTAAAAGAAAGGCGACCTTCTCCGAGTCTGGCAACACTACCCAAGGCGACAAATCTACTACGTCTTGGCCTTGGAAGTTCCCAGGGTCTATCTTTATAGTAAGGCTGGACGTAATCTTCCCTTGTGGAGGGATGCTAAAGATACAAAAGTGAACCGTAGGATCTCGTCTTACCCCTTAACCAGGAACTCAAGCTCAAGCAGTCTAAGCCGGCCGGATGGGGTACCTGGTGATAGAGTGAATCTCGAACCTATTTGGCTTTCTTCAAAAGTATGAAGCTTCATCAGGTCAGCGCATTAACAAGTCTAAGCATTTCTAGCTTTCACTCAAGGAAAACAACTGCAGGAAGATTTATACTTGTTAAACATGTCTTAGCTTCTATTCCTGTTCAAATACTGGCTGCTTGTTATCTTCCCTTTGATGTCCAACTTTCTCTGGTCTGATAAAACCGATGACCACAGGAAGCATTGGGAAACAAAGATCTTCTCCAAAAACGGAAGGTGACGTTAGAACTTTGAAAGATGGGCTGGAAACTGCTCAATTCAAACAGTCTTTGGACTTTTTTCAACAAATAAAAAACAAACAAAAGGCCAGCAAAGGATAGGGCTAAGGATCCGGGGTTTTCATTGACCGGCGATCAGAAAGCGGTCAAAGTCAGGTCAGACCGAGCTGGTTGAGCAGCAGGAGGAGAATCGGTCTAATCTCAGGTAAACCAGAGTCGGAGTCATAAGGAAAGTACCAGTTGGACAGGGAGCACCCACCGGTAAAGCCATTGGCTAACGCCCGTCTTCTTGCCCATCCTGAAAGTCAGTCAAAGTCTTTGGCCCCCGGAAAAGGAGAAAGAATTAGCTGAGCAGGCTTGTCTCGGATGGGCATAGTTCGAATAGCTCGTCATAAAGGATTTTTTTCGCAGTGGTCTCATAGTTTGGGAGGGTTCCGTCTATCAATCAGAGTAGACGAAAGAACGAGGGTCTGAAAGAGCTTTCAAATATAGGAAATGGAAGCTATGGCTAGAATCTCAACTTCTTGACTAGCTTCTAGAAAAAGTGTTTTAGGAGCTATGTATTTTTGAAAGAAATTCAAAGCAATCAGACAGATATGGTTTGAAAGACTGAGACTGTTCCTACTCGTATACCAGCCGTTAGGTCAAGAGGGAAAACAATAAGAATGACAAAGCGCAAGCGAAAGAGATTTCTTTCCAAGTACTTGTTTCAATAGCTTAGAGTGAGCGCTAACTTAGAAAGCCGTTGCTTGTTCGGTTACAAATCCGAGATTTTCACTGGGGAGATCATAGCAGACGAGACCCGATCCCTCTCCCTCGCCTGGTAGTTCTATGTTCCGTATCCAATAGTCCACCCAGCTACTATCATCGAGGAAGGGATGCAAGGTGCTATGTTAATTGCGTACGTTTAATGATCCACGCCTTCTGGTTCCGGTGGAATAGTTGTTGCCTCGTCGAATAGCCTCCCTGCGGAGAGCCTGATCAAACTAGAGGTGACCAAGCGCTTACTGTCGAGGTCTATCGGAAGTCAAATCAAAGAGGCAAAAGAATCAAAGTGGGAATCGGCATAGGGCGCTGTAAAGGCCATTCTTTAAAAGAGAAAGGCCGTCGGTGTTCACCTCCGAGAAGTGGTTTGGGACGAGTTTTGAAGAAGCTTTGGATGTACAAGAGAGGCTCTGACAAGACCTAGTCTCATCTTTGGGGCGAAGTCAGCTGCTTAACCTTACCAATATAAGTTACGGTAGGTGTGACTAATCACTAATCCAATCTCCATAACTCAATTCCACATCCTGACATTCCAACATGTGACTCGCTGCCCGAACTTGTTTTTATGCTAGCAGGGGTAGTTCGGGTGGGTCAGAAAAAGAGTCCAAGAAGACTAATTGAGAATGGGCCCATGGACCAAGATCTCGATCCAGCCCAGAGTAAGGCAGGGAAAACAAATCTAAGAAGGGTGGTTTAGAACCAGGTCTTTCAGAGCCTGTGATTCTTGGTTAGCTGACTAAGGGCGGATGGGGCGAAGCGCTCACCCAATAACAAGAATGTAATCCCAACCCAACTAAACAATTTAGACTAGAAGCTTTGGCCATATTTACTGAGTGCAAAGGGTCCTATTTTGTAGTGAACGTAATATGCTATCGTTCTTAGGCCTGAGGTCTGGTGATACTCAGCTCCATTAGCTAAAACTTGTTCCTCCGGGCATCGTTCCTTTTCCACTGGAACACTCTTGTGATGCTTAGGTGCGAGGTTGAGATGACGGAAAGACAGAAGAGGATAAGCAGCTGTAAACAGGGCTTGCCACAGTTGTCTTGGGCTATTTTCTTCTAATGTAATTACAAAGTGGTAGCAAGCAGCAGGTTTGAATCGATCAAATGTGTGAACTATGAGACGCTTTCATTTGCCGGGACATTATATGTTCTTTTTCTGTCGTCCCACCAGTCTTCGACTACCTGAAGTAGAGAATAAGGGCTGGTCTTCATCTCGGAAAGAAGCGAGCATGGGTGTCTCTTCATTGTAGTAGCTTTACCCGGACTGGCACTTTCTTTGATCTGATCACCATTTTTCTATGCGAATGCCCTACTGATCTCAAAACACTTTTTTAGCGTATCCTTTTTTCATCTAATGTCATGCCCCTTTCTTCCTGTCTCAGTCATCTATCTGACCTGAACATAGAAGAGAAGGGGTTAGCGAAATGGACTCCCCCTTATGAGCCCGAAAGCCGTATGAACGAAAGCAGGCAAAAAAGAAAACCAACACAAGTATCGGAAAAGCAACTGGTGAAGGCTGATGTGTGAAACCTCTCTCAGAGGCGAAAATAGATGGGATTATGGCATGTTCTATGACCTTCACGTGGGAGAGAGCCCTTGCGTGTTGTTTTTATATAGCAATTTGGGATTACAGGGGGCAGTCGGCTTAGGCTTAGAGCGCAGGTGCTTGACAGCCTGCCACTGGTTGTTCTGAACTAATATCATAATCGAAGACAAATCGAAATAGCGAAATAGTTAGTGGCCGAGCCTCCTTAGTGGTTTGCCGATCTCCTTTCTTCATCTTCGCTTAAGGCAAGCCCTTTCACCCACGAATGAAATTAGCAGTCTTAATGGTGTTCACCCAGGGAATAGATCAAAGGGGGAATAATGAGCTTTGTAGCAGTTCTCGCTGCTCTTCCTTACGACTAGAGCTAGCGCAGATAGTCTTAGCTTCCGGCCGGCTTAGATCGATAAAGATAGGTCTTCTCCTTCTTCTTCGACATGCTGAATCTTAGATGAAAAGCTAGCCTACTTCACTCTTTCTATACGCATTTACTGAACTCTCTTCATTTACGTAATTTAACGGAAGACTTTGACGACTAACTCAACTAAAAGAAGAGCAAGTTCAAGTACTCGAAAGAAATGGCTTAAACAAACCCGCCGTTCATTCAACACTGCTACAACCGGGACCGGCAGAAGTGCTTTTTCAGTTTGTTATGGGTTCCAACCAAAGACCCAGCATTCTCATGAAACTGCCCAGAAGCAGAAGGAGACACTTCGCGATCGGAGAGGCAGACGAGTCTTTCTACTCTGACTGTGAACGCGACTAGGAATGAACCTATGAATTATGGACAAACTAAAAACAAGCGAATAAATCGTAATAGAAATACTGACTTTAGAAGACCTCTCAGATAAAAGAACAAGGAAGCCTTCTAGGCTCAGAAAAACGAACGAAAGAGAGAAGCGGGAGATGAAGGAGAGTCGGATGGAGAGATTCCCTTTTGCCTCCGCTCATTGGTCTTATTGAAGATGATTGATTCGAACGAGAGAGATAGAGGGAGAGCCAGGTGGGCTCGTGGATGGCAAAGAACTACTTGGGTCCATGCACATTATAGAAAGAGATTCTCATCCAAGGACACCGGAATAAGGGTTTAATGACCTAAGTCTGGCTGATGGAGATGAATCGAGGCTCTTCAAGACCTCAGAAACTACATTTAAATGGTTCGACTAAGAAGGCGTTCCATTCCAGAGATCCTATCGTTTACACGTAAAGGTCGGACTCTTTAGCTATACTACTTCTGCCAAGATGTCTCGCTTATCTCTTCGCCCCTAGACTTTCGTCAATTGCATCTTTCATCCGGAAATCGATCTCTAAACCATCGACCCTATCGCTTTAAAGGTCTTGTGAGCCTCTACTCTTTTAGTCGTCAAATACCATTGAGCCTTGACTTCAAGAAGAGGTCGCCCCTTGCTATGCCCCATAAGTTCTATGCCTGGGTCGGGGTCAGTCCTTCTCCTGCTTCCTCCCGAAACATCTTATAAGAGGTTTTTCAAAACGTGGCTAAGAGGTGCTATGTTAATTGCGGACTCGACAACCTATTCCGATGCTAGGTCTTGGGCTGCAGGCGCGGTCAACTCTATTGCTTCTTTGACTACGTTACCGGCCGGTCTTTCGAATTCCTTTCTTACCTTCGGTGCCGCCCAGTCATAAGTTCTTCGAAAGCCTTACGATCCCTATCTAGGCGTGACACATGCATTCCCCTTCTGCTATGACCCCTTGTTGTTCGAATCCTCTTCCTATTCATGATAAGGAAGCGCCGACTGAGAAGGCCTAGGGCAGTTCTGACTTTCTAGTTCTGCGGGGAAGACAGCTAACAACTCTCGGGCTATCTGATAGCTACCATTTCATTTATCGAAAGGCCACCAGGGCTAACGAAGTCCCACTGAGCGAAGAACTGGAGCCTCTGAGAGCTTCCCGACTGTTGAGGATAAAAGGTCTCAATCAATAGAGTCCAAGAAGATATTCAGAAAGCATTCAAGCTTCCGCTGTTAGAATCCAATGGTGAAAGGAAGAAGGTATGCTGCACTCCTTTGCGGCCTCGGAGGTGGTTTATTAGCATTCCCCAGAAATAGCGTAAGAAATTCCTTCTTAAGAAGAGTGGAAAGCTTTGGCAGAGACTGGCTAAGCGGCTATTGCCTTCCGAGCTTCGCTCCCCTCGCTTTTGTTGCTTTCCTTCGAGTCTCTTGATTCTTCTTTCAAGGCCTTTCAAGTTCCCTTTCCTGACTTCTGAGGGGCCCCCAAGAAAGAAGCAGAGTAAAGGGTCCATGGGAACGCGGACCTGGCATTAACTCCCTATTCGCACCCGACTAGTCTCAGGCGGAGCAAGGCGCGGTAACTTGAATTCCCTAGTCGCAGTATGAACTGGTCTATGGCTCTGACAAGACCTTTAGCTAAGGCATAAGAGTTTCTCCCCCGTGTGTGCCGCTGTCACTTACGGTCTTCCTCTTCTCCTTCGAACCTTCGCGAATACCGGACAGAAGCTCCTTTCGCTCGGTGTATCTCTCCCCTCGGCCAATCGGTCGCGGCTAAAGCTTTGGGGAAAGAGTTCCTCACTTGGCACAGTAACGTGAAGACTAAGGCGTGAACGGGCCCTCGCATTTCCGCGTGAACAGGGGAAACATCAGCATAGGCAGAGAATGTAGTGAATCGCTCGGCGAGCTCCTCGGTCTCACTCGGCGTGGTACGTGTAAGCAGAGTAACTCGTTCACAGGAAAGCCCTAGTCGCGGTCTCGCTTCCTTACTTTAGTAGAGAGAGGGGACACGAACCCAATCTTGATTTGCTTGCAGATTGGCTTCTCTGTTCCCTAAAGCCTTCTCCTTCCAGCTTCGCATGAGACTTTGCTAATTGGAAGGGAAGCAAGCAGGTAGCTAAGAGCGAGATCTTTTAAATTCAATCAGAACAGCACTTGGTGAGTAAGAAATAGGATTCTTCTCTGAGTCGCGTGGATCACAAAATGGATCTATTCTTTCAAGTCCACTCGTTGATTTCGATAAAACCGAATCAATTGGCTTTTGCCCAGCCCAACTCGAGATTTTGATTCATAGAACTGGCCAGCAAATGGATATTCATCCATCTATCAGCTGCGTCTTCTTTAGTGAATGAAAGAGGGACTCGTTTCATAGGTAGCAAGGATAGCAGGAAGGGTGAACGCTGCTGGTGAGGTTTTTATTCCAACTATCGAGGATCATCCTGTAGAATGAATGTGAAAAGCAGAATCCTCAGAATCAATCGTATGATTCAGATACCTGACGAAATGAACAGATAAAAGATCGGGATAGCCGGGATGACCTATTTCAAGATCAAATGATCCACCAGGTTGTCTGCTCCTGAAAGGCACTCTATAAAGTGAGAATGACATCATCACGAACAAAGAGGGAAGAAAGTGGAGGCTAGCAGAGACCCAGGCCTTAGCTTACTTCTAACTGCCAACTGCCTGTTTTGGCCACACTTGAGAATGATTCCATGGTCAAACTAAGCCCAGAGAATACTTTTTGGTGTGAAAAGAAACTCTAAGAATTTGTCTTACAGGTCTTGCAGAGCCTTTAACTTAACTGAATTGAGAAGTTGTTGAAACAGAAGTTCAAATGATTGAACGAAAACATTGATTTGACTTTAGAACTCCTTCTTTCTAGCACTCTCAAGCTGAGGTAGCTAGGTCTTCGAGCCTGCCCTTCCAGTGATTAGAGTCTTCTCTTCCCGCCTTCCCCTAGTGAACACTTTTTTGATAGGTTGGTTGGAATGGGGGGTTGCTCCTATCTTGACTCGATGCTTGGTCACTAGCAGACTTGTCCCTCCGCGGATTCGTAGACCCACTAAAGTCAACGAAAGGACTATCTCCGGTGGATCTTCTACTTAGAGTACGAAAAGACCACCAGTTTGCCATATTTGCTGATTCTTGAACAGCAAGAATGGGTTGTCCCTCGGTTTCACTCCCGTAAGCCGAATCGCGTTAGTTCCTATGTAGGTAGGCTCGGTTGCTCAGTTGTATGCCTTTCCCTGTCTCTGGGCTCTACTCTCTCTGAATGTAGAGAAAGAGTTCTACTCTTTCACTAGCTGCTATCTCACTCAAAAGTGGTCCTCTGCTTGGCTTGTCTAGATTGCTCGTATACGTATAGAAAGAAGGCTCGATGAAATTGAGCTCGACCATGCTTTCATTCGATACACAAAAAAAACCACCATACCCGGGACAGAGAAGTTAGCAGCCCTAGGAGGTAAACTAGTTCATTCATAACCTACTTAATGAAAGGGGCCACTTTTGACTCTTTTTCTTCAATTGGGGAGGTGAAGACCTTAGAACTAGTAGCTCTCTTCTTCCTTACTTTGAGCAACAGGTCATTCATATCCCTAGCTAATCTCCACAAAAGTGCCTTTGGTCGTGGGTGCTTCCTTGCTATTGATCTGGCCCTCTTCTCCTTCTCAATCTCAGACACCAGCAACCCCTACTAAATAGGGGTGAAAGGCTGCATCCTTGCTATTCAATATCAGGCTTAGCTTCTATTTATCCAAACTATCATCTAGGCTTGCCTTACTATACAAGATATATCGAAAATAAAAGATAGAACCTTACCAATTAGGGACGGGGCCGCCCTCTTCCCCGCAAAGTGAGGGCGTACACAGACGTATGCTACTAGTTATTCTGGCCTAGCTGCTTTCTATCTACTGCTTTGAAACCTTTAGCTCGATTAGCTCTTCTATTGTATACTGCAAACCCTTCCTATTGAATGAACTACTCTAGTGACGTTCGTGCCCCACAACTAGTGGGTCACTCCCTGCTTTCAGTAGAGTTAGAGTAGACATATTCCCTACTTACTACCGAGGGATTTAGCTACTTCTAATTTGTTCTAACCTCATGTTTATGAAATACCTAGCATTTATTATTCCCTTTACGTTGCTTTTTTGGTACAACCAACAACAGCAGATTGCTACGCCTTGCCTTGCATTTCAACGAACAAAGCTACTTCTTTACGACCTCAATCAGAAGAAGAGGAGATCAGAACTCTTTATGCCTCCGCTCACTCTATTGACGTTAATGATGAAATCATCCCTTCACTACCTTCGGTCCTGTAGAGGAGATCTAGGCAACTCTTAACCACAAAACTAGGAGATATTTAGAACAGAGCTCACATATCGAATGTCCTCATATCGACGGACCTAGATGCACATATTGAGTAGCTACTCTACCTAGTCTTTGACTCCCCCTCTTCGCCTCCACAAATACACTAACAAAGTCAGGGTCCGAAGGAGAGGAAGACCGGAATACAAGGGACTTTAGCAGAAGGGGAACCAGAATCGGATATTGAGGAAGATCAGAACTCGAAATAAGGGCTTTTAAGCGACGTTTTCATGACGAAATGGGTAATCCATCGTGAGAAGCCCCGAGATGCCCTTATAGCCTATCTATCTTTTCGGCGGTTGAAAGATCAAGGTTCGGGTAAGCGCGCATAGTCAGGAGAGCGGAAGAGAAGGCTCTGAAAGACCTTGACTCCATTCCCTCCTAAAGTATGGAATGGCGGGATCGGGAACTCAGAGCTCAGAGGAGAAAAATGGCAGCTTTTAAGACATGTTTTTTCGGGAACCTGCAATGGTATCTATCGAAAGCCTCCTAGAAATCCCGTTTTAGCCCCGGTGTTTGAGGGGCACTTTGAGATCCACCGTCGTACACCTCCTACTCTCGTTAGAGACCCTTTCGGGGAAGCGAACTCCCAAGTCAAGGAACAAGCCGAAAGCTCGAGCATATTGGTTCCCAGCTGCACATACTGACTTAGCTCTTTGCTTAGTACCGCTTAGCAACGGGTCGCCATCTCCATTCTTTCCTAAATCCAACTCTATGGCTAGTTCGCGGGCTAGTGGTATGAATGGTACGAGACATGGTCCATGAAAGGAAAGGCAAATAGACTGATAAAGTTACGTCGGCTTGACAGATTCTTACTTGCAAGCTAAAAGTACCCGACACAGGAGAAAGTAACAACCTTCAAGAACAATAGGTCTTGAAAGAGCCTTCCTCCGATGCTTCTGCCTTGGGTGCTTCAACCTCTTCTTTTAACGAAGAATGAACTAACCTTTTTGTAGTAATAGAGGAAGCCCCTTTTGGCCCCCAGGAACAAATTATCACACGGCGTATCCCCTCTTTCCAAACAACAGGAGAACAAGAGCGAGAAGATCTTGATCGAAAGCTCAAAAGAGCGGCTGCCAATTGCTATTAAAGCATATCAAACTCTATCTGTAACGATTGCTATTTCATCTCCATGAGGACCTTCTGCTAAAGGAACTGTGGCTTTCTTTCACAGGGACAACTTTTCCAATATATGTGTACCAAGGTCTTAGTCAATCTATGTGAACCATAACTCTCTGCATGAAAACTAGATAGTCACGTAGCGATCCTGGGTAGCCAAGGACTAGTGCATCTGGATGGAGTGTTCTTTGGGAGGTGTGATTGAAGAATGTCTTCTAAAGACACTACACTATTCTATTCAATTAAATAAACGAGTGAATCTGACTTCATAGGGAGGAACCTATTTGGCCAGTCAAGCCTCGCGAAAGCGCTAAATTGCGGTATATTAAAAGGGATTCCAAAGGATCGTAAACCAGAGGTTTCTGCGCCACAATGTCCCGCTTCTGAGCTTCGTGGGTAGGCGGTAGGTCTTGAAGAGCCTTAGAAGGCCGGATTTCGGCATTCGGCATATGCAAGACCATAGGCAGACAGATTGTACGTGGAAGAAAGGAAGATAATGGACGTACCTGGAAAGGTTGCAACCGCTGAGCGTGGCTCTGAAAGACCTTCCGAGCTGTGGAGCGTACCAACTTAACTTTGATTAACATCGAGTTGTATGTTTCGCAGCTGTCTAATAAGGCGCAGCATCGGTCTGGACGGTCTGCCCAAGGGACTGGAACCCAAGGCTCTTCTTAGTCGTCATTGTTGTAACCTCGGTGGCTTGCTCATAGGATTTTGAATGATATATCCTCTGTTGACTTTGTTGGATACCCATTACCCCTGTCTATCTTCGGATAGAAAAGGGCATCAACTGTAAAGAGGGTCTATGTGAATATTTGGTATGAACCCCCTTCTCTAATTCGTGTCTCACCCCTGAGATGGCAGCGGGTCTTCGAAGACCAGCCGGGGAGTCCAGAAAAGGATCCTCTTGGTGGCTGCTGATGGTCTGACTAAGGCTCTGCAAGACCTGTCTCATCTAAGGCCCTGTTGAATGAGCGGGGCGATTGCCGTTCAACTCAAGTATCAGTGTTGGCGATTTTCAACGAGCTCTCGGCTTGCTGGTGCGGGTTTTAGGACCCTTTCCAAGCTCAACCATACCCGTAGCTTAAAGATCGAAAGTAACGAAGTGACTCGAGCGAAGCGAAAGGTTGCGGGCAGAAAGCCACCCTTCCTTTTGACCTTTGGTTAGCGAGTTGTGCTTATCCAGTTTTAGGGCCTGGGTGTGGGTGGCCTGCTTTTGTTGCTTCTGACTTTGCTTTCGTTTTTGGGATTTGGCTGGCGTTGCAAGAATTCGAGTCTCAGTGGGAAACTCTTGTAGTACTTCCCTTTAGGGCCGAGATGCCGAAGGCTGACCCCGAATTCACAGAGATCGATGCCTTAAGCATAGTTTCTCTGTCTCCAAATCCGTATCATCTTTGGTATCCAATCAAACCACTGCTACTCTCACTAGGATTTCTATTCGTCAAGCTGCGATATTTTTCATTAAACTATTTCTGCAAAAGCAGCCCCTTGCTAGTAGAGAGTTGGAACCTATGGGAAACTGCAGTTAAAGTCTTAAAAGTATCTCCCTCACAGGTCTGACAGGTTTGTAGCTAACCGCAGTTCTTGTTTCCTTGCTGAGTGCAGCTTCTGGTTCGTCCACTGTCCCCTGTCTTAGCTTTTTCCTGATTCTTGGGATGAGTAAAGACTCAACTTCCCTGGTGTACAGCGCATGACCGCCTGTTGTTCACACTGGCAGGAGAAGGGGTACTCTGTTGTGGCCTTTCGCTTTCCTGGTCTGATTTGTTCATCACTTTTTAAATCTCCGTGGAAAGATTTGCAAATGTTCGAAAGAAAAGCTTTCCCTTGTCTTTTCGCTAGGGGAACCAAGCTTAATTGCTCATTCCTGAACCTCAGAGAAAAGATCAGGATTCCCTGGTTTTCGTGTAAGGGAAGCGCTTGTGGGAGGCATAGGCAGAAAGTCAGAGTCACTGGTCGAATGTAAGACTGGGAGGAAGACGACAGTTGCTTTCCCTGGCTTTGTGGTAACTCCTGAAGCTTCGGAGGGTTTGGTTGTTCATTTCCCTAGTCTGCGTAATCGTAGGAGAAGCCCTCGCTCTCGAACATGACTAGGGGCCTTTCCTTTGCCGAATTGCGTAAAGGGAGCGTCTTCAAACCTTGCTTGCTTGAGCTTTTCCCAATTCCTTTACTTGTCCCGTGACTCTTTAATAGTGGTTAGCCTTTGGAGTCAGAACACTAAACGAAATATAAAGAAAGACTAGTCCCTAGGTGGATCGTATACAGAAAGAGGAAAGGAAGCCCCTATTCGCATCTCTAGCAGCCGTAGCAACGAAGGAAACAAGTACGCCATAAAGCCTCACAGCGGACTATCCACCCCCCTTTGCTCTATCCATTAGTCACATACCTTCCTTTCTTCCTCATGCCTATGCTATATTCCCCTGGTGGTCTTGCAGAGCCTTTTTCACTGGCTAGCATCATAGGGATATTCGACGTTTAATGAGATAGTATAGTTCTAGACTAAAGCTAGCAAAAAACAAGACTGAGGTCGATAGGGGCATTACTAGTAATTGCTAAGGTGCTTTATTAAGTATTAACCACGCTCATCTCCAGTCTCTTTCCAGCCTTTGTGATTTCATATACTATTCCCGTATGCCATATCTCTTATTCAATCTTGCTATACGTCCCCCCCATCGGTAGTTGGAAGCAGAACTGAGACTGGATGTGACTGAAGGAAAAGGGATATAGGTGTGATAGGAGGGCACGGTTAAACAGGTAAGCGAAGGCTCTCTCTCTCGCTCTGTGGTCTTGTGTGAACTCCTTTCCGCCCATTATTGATCTTCACTCTAAGTGAGCAGGTCAAAGCAGTTGAGGCGATAGCAATAGTAAGCAGGGAAGCAGAAGCAAAAGGTCTTCAAAGAACTTTTGTGTAATAAAGCTTCTTGGTCTCATTTCATTGGTCTCTAAGGTCGCTTAATCGTTCATCGATCCTTTTCTGTAAGGCCTCGGGCCCCACGAATTCCGATTTATGTTTTTGTTTGTATAAAAGTGTTGGTAGCTTCTAGCCTTGAGCTGGAAAGTCTCATCGGCGGGGGTACTATAGATATATCATAACTCTCTAATTGAGACTCAATCTATACAATCAATCGTGCAATATACCGCTCTTTGCGATATGCTCTTTCAAATAGATCACAGATCTTCCCGCTTAGCTGCACTGCTCTCTGAGCTCTTTTGTCCGCTATCGCTTCCTCTAGTACTAGCTCTGATCTCTCTTCAGCAGTTGCAGTACGATTCTTTAATTCATCTCCTGCCCTTTATAGTATAGTCGTAATCGCTAGAAACTCTATATCATTGGCAATTGGCATTGGCGTAATCTTTTTTCTCCTGTCGGAAGCAAGAAAAGGCATTGCAAATGGCGTGCCCTTACTCTAATTCTAAATAAAGCTCTTTTGCGCTCTTGGTCAGGCCTGTAACAAGTATCTAAAAAATTTTTGCTTTTCGGCCGGTCAAAGCAATGACTTGAGTGAGTAAGGAAGTAGGACCTTTTTACCCCGCGCTGTGAATGAAGTGAGTAATTCGTTGGTGCTTGCCCTTCAGTAAGTAGTTCGGATGGCTGGATACATGCTACGCTCTGCCACGCTTGCCTGACCGCGAGAAGCCTTAGGGTCAAATAATCTTTAACAGCAATTTGAGAGCATCTTTGGAATTCAAAGAAGGGGCTAACCTGACTTTCACTTTCATAAAAAGAGAAAACTGGACTTGCACTTTAAGAAATGGAATTGCGATGAGCCAGAAGTTAGAATATCGCCTAACCACCTGTCTCCGTCTCCCCCCCCAGAAACATCCGTTTGCCTACTTCTACTCTGGCCGGGGGTAACAGTCTTTTTGAGAACCAAGTGGCCCTTGAGGAAGACCTTCAGAAAACCCCTCTAACTCGGGGAAAGGGCCCATAAAATGAGTCAAGTCTATGATAGGTACCAATAGTCTTTATGGCGCTCTTACCCCTTATGCAAAGCACCAATGACTTCGGTCTTCTGAAAGGGGCTTGGGGCATATCATCAAAGAAAGAATCCCGAGGAAGGGGGTGAAGCTGAGGTTAGAAACGGTTTCTCCCGCTGTTGCTAGTTCTTCCGTTGTTGGTAGTTCGTCAGGTCGGGTTGTTGATTTTTCAGAGCTTTTTAAATTCTTTCAGAACCTTTCGCACCTATTGGCTCTTCAAGACCTTCTCTTGCTTCTTCACTCTGTGCTCACTTCTCAGAAGGACACTACGCTTGTACATCTCCTTGGTAGTCGACACAGTCCCTACCGTGATACGTCTTTCGCTATGTGCCCTCTTGCGGCTTCTAAATGAGTGAGGCCGGATGATAGTTGTCTCGTTCGTGGATGCTAACGTAGACAAAGGCCGGTTTCACTTAGTATTCACCACGCACTGTTAAGAAGACTTGGTGCTTGTAGCTAGTGATGCAGGGAATGCTGGTGAGACTAGGGTCAAAACCTACAGCCATCCTGGGTCAATGTGAAAGTCATCATCATCATGACTAATGTCCCTCTGATCACCCGGGTAGTGTAACCACTAAGGGCCATCGTCATTACTCTAAAAATCCCCAGGTTCGGCTCATCAAGCCGTACCCCTCATCAGAATCCTAAGTCTCAACTACGGTAGCTCAATCGAAGACCCCTTAGCGCTAGCTCAAAGACTACAACGTTAGCGAAGTACGCGCATCCTTACCTACATCGAAGTCAATGCTATGCTTCAAAGGGAAGAGAACACATTTTCTAGGCAAGGACGAAGACAAGACTCATAGCACCAAGGGGCGAGGCATGTCATACTTGATTCTAATCCATGAAAGGAAGTCTGCGATCGCTTAATCCTTTCGATTGATTCTAGTGAAAGTACCACTCTCAGTCGAGCTCAATTTCATCGAGCCTTCTTCTTCTAACAAGCGAGTGACTACCTTTTTTGATTAAGCAGAATATTGAGTGCCAGGCGCTTTTCTTTGTTGAGAAGCAGGTCTTGCGAGGGGGAGAAAAAAAATCATCGTTCTTGGTCCGGTCTTAAACAACCACCGTTTTCAGGAGATTACTTAGAGTAGCTAGACTCACCACTACTTATTATATAAATAAGGAAGAAGGAAACTTGGGATTAGACCAATAGCGCCCCCACCCTACATTCATGACATACCATTAGCATCCATTCCCAATCGAGTTGACTAGACCAAAACCCGGGACCTTGCAGGTATCGGTCACTTTGCGAACTCAGACTGATTTGCTAGGCTGATAGTTGCCCTTCCTCTACCAGAAATGCAAGCTAAGGCTCTGACAAGACCTATTCCTGGTGATAGTAAGAGCCTCATCCCCTGGGCTTTCTCGGCCCGGTATGCCTAATCCTGAAGTGGAGCTAGGGTAAGAGAGGTAGCCTAAAAAACGGATAGCTCACTCAGTCAGTTCAGTTACTCTTCTTTCTTTCGTAAGCCGGCGGTATTAGCAAGTGAATCAGAAGCGGAGACTGGAAGCTCTGCGGTTGTTCTCGAGGGTATACTTCTGACTCTTACCGAAGGCTATATACTATCTTAATCCTTACTGGGCCCTTGATAGCAAGGTTCAAAAGCCTAAAGACCCGAACTCAGTCTTAGACTTAGAAAGTCCTAAATTAATAGGAACTTCTCTTGTTCACGCTTCTGATCCTAAGGGCTGGCTGCCTTGTTTTCGTCTTATGTCCCGCTATTGAGAGCCCTTTCAGGTTGTTGTTCTTTCGATACGGTATGGTATGGTATATAGTAATGATTCGACATATCCCCATTTCTCTTGAGTGAGGTAAGTGATGCGAGGCTCTGAAAGACCACTCTATCGAATTTGGCTATTAGAATCGGCTTTTTCAGTCCCCTATACTATAGAGAATAAATAAAGTCTTTTCAGATCTATAAGCTGTGGGCAATGAAGTAGAGTTTTGTTTTCACTTGGCTTGATTCGTGTCAGACTAACCCCTCTTATCCCCTGATTCAAGGGGAGTTGCTGATTTCAGTCTTTCCATCCTTGCCTCTTCTTATTTGCAGAAGTCTCAATGATTGGAGCTACGACATCGGCCTTTGATAGCTCATGATGTGTGGGGGATACTTGGTTGTTCTGGCCTTGACATCGAAAGCGGAATTCCATCCAGCCGGCCCGTGTATAGAATATCGCTTCTGCTCTTCTTGCTGCTGTTAACGGATTTCTTGCTTTCGCTACGCCCCTCCGCTTCACTCACTAGCTTTAGAGCTGCACTCCCTTGGGTGTAATCGAGGTTTATCAAGTATAGAATCAGAAAATAGGCAGCTAATTCATCCGCATCTGTTGAAGTCAGTCCTGCTTCAAGTGTCCTAAGATCCGGAAGAAGTAGATTTGCACCGGGTGGAAGATTCAACATTAACTGATTGAGCCACAGCAACAACAGCTATAGGACTTTAGGTTGTTAAGCCGGTACCACACCACGAAAGCTCGAAGGTACGTCCTTTCCCGCAGCTACCTTAGATCAGTAGATAAAGGAAATTGAATCTGCTGTGCAATAGTCAAAAATGCTGCTAAAATAGAGTAAGCAAGCTACCTTGAGTAAGGCCATTGAGCAAGGATATCAACACAAACAAAAGAAAAGGGGAGCAAGGGCTTTCGTTTCGATGGTTTGGGTTGTCTGGTCGGTCATAAAGAATGAGAGATCCAGATTAGAAGGCTTCCTCTCGGTCCTTTCTAAGGATTTCATAAACCAAAGGCTGACGCCCTGTAGAATTGGTACAGCCCAATTTAAAACCTTATGTCTAAGTTGTACTCCCCTCCTCGTACCTTTTAGGCCCTTCTCTATTGCGATGGTTGACCTCTGACAGACCATTGGATGAAAGGACTCAGCTTCCGAGGCAAGGATCACAGGTCTTGAAGAGCCTAGTTTACTTGTTCTCTTTTCTTCCTCTGGACCAATGAAGACAGACGAGCCTTTTTAGATAGGGCTTGACTATATACAGAAAAAATGTAGATCCAGAATGACACCAACCCAATCTCAATGAAATAAAGAAAACTGCATAAACAACCTCCTCTTCTTAGCCGCTCTCTGTTCTTCTTACTAGCATCTCTAGCTGTTCTGCTTTCCTTTGCTGAAGGATTGAGGAGTGATCGATCCGAGATTCTAACTTCACTTATGAAATTCTTTAGGAAGACCCTTTTCTCGTTAGCTGACTGAGACCATTTCCGGCTTATAGCTGGTAGAACTAGATAGCGGTTAGAACGTCAGGTAAACTGCAAGCTATGGCAGTTCTGTAGCTCCTCAACGAAGGTAGGTCGACTAAGCCACTAAGGAAGAGTTATGAATCCATATCTGCTATCTGCCCACTGCCCATAAGCATGTCTGAATAAGCCTGCTGATTAGCCCCCGGTCCTCACAGAACGAGGTTAGTTTTCTAATTTACCACATGGACAGCATAAGCGGACGATAAATGGTGAGATAAACAAGTCCCCCAGCGGCGATAGAAAGTTGCATTAGGAATAGACTCCCCCACCATCTGACCAAAGCTTCACGACTTATTTACAATTCTAGTGACGGAGAGAGATCAGGACGGGAACTAGTATCGAATAAGCAAAAGAAGGGAACCAGTAAACAAGTAAGACTGCTAAGCAGGTTCTGAAAGAAAGGAATCGATTCACTGAAGACAGCGATCCAGGGTCTCTTATCGTTCCCTTACCCAACATCCCGGTAGTTTCACCTCAACGAAGAAATGCAATATTGGAACACTACTGAGTGAGAGCGTTAACGGCTCAAAAGCGCATGGTTTAAGACGACAGTAAGATTCGATAGTAGTGCTACCTGACCCACCCTCGAGGAGCAGGTGCTTAACGCCCTTGGCTGTTGGTCGGAAAAGAAGTGGAATTCTAAACTCAGCTACTGCCAGACTTGGGCTAACGAAAGCCCGGCATCTCTACGAACTCTATGCCTCTACGATGACTCCTGGATAGTCATACTCCTTTCCCTCATGTACGTGAGGAGGCAAAGACAGGTAAACCTTCCCCACCAGAGAAGACGAAAGAAAGCATTCAACGAGTGGGCGAAGATCTGCCTTTGCTTGGATTATCGTAGAATAAGAGGGGCCGTCTTAGGAAATGACTTAGTTTAACTTAAAAGACAGATGCCGCCGCTGCGAGGCGAGGGAGCAACTAGTCTGGTTTTTCGGTGCACTCATTCCCCTTACGAGAATGAAATGAGGCCCCAGCTTGACTCGAGACCAAGACTCCTTACAACTCGCACCAATAGCGGCACTGAGCGGCCGGAGATTGATGGAAAGGCAGCCCTTAGCCCCTCTCCCCCCCTATAGCCTACCTACTCGTGTTCGTAGCTCGATCGGAGGTCAAGACTGTGGTCCTAAGGAAACACAGAAGTCATCCGTATGTTGTGATACGTGAATTGCTCAGTAGTGCATCGCTGCTTGATGTTACCCCGCTGGCGGAAATAGCTTAATGGTAGAGCATAGCCTTGCCAAGGCTGAGGTTGAGGGTTCAAGTCCCTCCTTCCGCTCCTGGCTTCGTCGTTTAGTGGTAACGAGTGGAGTACATAAGCCCCTTTAGAGGACAAAAAAGGCTGCCTATCCAGCCCCTTCCCGACCGGAGCTACTTCAGACAGAAGCTGAGCCATGTACCTTTTCTTGTCTTGTGAAAGTCCTTTCTTCGGGCTCTCCTGGATTCTCTTCTGTGATGGGCTTCATTCTCCCTTCTTTTCTCTGTCTCTTGGAAGTAAGATCATAAGCAAGAAGGGGCGAAAGGTTCTGAAAGAATTTTCTTTGATTGCGAAAAAAGGATAGGTGGATCTTTTGCATGAGTTAGTCAAGTTTGACTGAGTATCTCCTCTGTTTCGGTACTTCGGACAGGCGTGCGTCGTTGTTGTGTTCTTTCTTTCTCTCTTCTTTCTTGTCGATTCACTGGACTAATTGATCGTTTCTTTCTATACGTGACAGAATTGGATCTTGTTTTCTTCTCTGTCTTAGTTTCTCTCTCTTCTCTGTTTAGGGATGGCCGATCTCTCAGCCTGAGTCAGATTATTCTTAGCTACTACATAAGTCAGGTGTACTGGATGGAGGTTGCACTTCTGCTTTCGAAGGGCGTTTAGCCTATTGGTCTTTTCTAAAATAGTATTTTGTATACTTTGAGTGGGTCTCTTTGTCTTTTTTCTTTTGTTTTTCCTCTATTCTATTTTCTATTTCTCTTTTGAAGAGAAAGTCTATCTCCATTCCTTAACTGATCTACTCTTGATTAGAACTTGACACTTGAGTTTGAAAGAAACTTCTTTCTTTGTTCTTTGTGACAATGATTAAGCTTTATCTACGGAATTCCTTGAGCCCTATTTTGATTCTCTTTGTCTACACAATTTTTGACTCTTTCCGACCTTCTGTTTCTAAGACTTTTCATTGCCAGGGACTTCTTTTTCTGCTATTGGATAAAGGCTCTTTTCTTGTCCGCCCTTTTTAGCTCTTCTTCTTCTTCTGCTTTCGCAAGCTCGCTTTTATGCCATTCTCTCTCATCACATCAATCCAATCGCTGGTCTCAAAGAGCCTCTTCCTGGTCGACCGCGCACAATCCTATCTTTATGCCAAGTCTCTTTCGATCTCTCCGCTTTTCTTTCTCTGTTGCCTTTCTTAAGTCCTATGTTCCTGTAACGGGGGCTCCCGGCCTTTCCCCGATGGTATTGAAGACGTAAGCGGCCCTTGTATACTTTGTACTGACCTCGGAAATCACTATCCGCTGCTTCGCGCCAAGGTTAGAGACAATACATATACATAGCTTAAGTAAGACCTGAAGGCGAGACTTACATATTGATCTATTCTAAGAGCGGATCGTCAGTCTAATAACTAAGAATTTTGAAGAAAAGGGGGTAGACTTGGTGATAAGAAAGACATTACCAGTCATATGGTTTGATGCCCCTGAATCGATCAACCAAGTCAAAGAATAAGTACCTGAAGGGAGTGCAGAAGACATAGCATGTATGAAGGGAATCCACTGCTGAATCATCTCGGGTGGAACCGCAGGTGAAGCCACAGAGGATGATGGAGCAGATCCGACATTAAGGACAGGCACGGCATCTGCAGGAGTGACAGGAACTTCAGTAATGGCGGAAGCACTTGTCTGAGAGGAAGTTGGATACTGAGACTGAGTCTTCTTCTTTCCCGACATTCTGAAATGTCTTGGCTTGGGATCTGGGGGGAGGGCGGCCAGCTAAGTGAAGATCTCTTTTAATTACCAAAGCCTTCTCCTCCCTTCCCATAGAATCCACAGGCTCTGAAAGACCTGGTTCTACAGCTCAACGATCCGATTCTGGGTTAAGCACGTAACTATGTTCCCCTCGCTTCGCTCAACTCGAAGTAGAAGCCTATCTCTTTTTTTTAGAAACTATTTGTATGGAGTGAGCTATATCCGCATTTAAGGGGGGAATGAGATTTCACTGCACAAAGAAGGCTGCTCAGAGGGCTTACCTAATGTTCCTTCTTGTTTTGCTAAAGCCCTCTTTATCTATTTATCTTAAAGAAAGAGGTCGAGAGTCCCAACTGGGGAATATGAACATCTATTCCTTTCCAAAGGAAGGAGCTTTCTTTAGAATAAGTAGCAGGAAGCTTTAGTGAGGAGATGCCTATGGATAAGACGTGGACCCATGGGGTCAAGTAAGAAGCTTCAGGGAAGACTAAGTGAAAGGCTCCTCTTCCCCTTCTCTTTATTAGCGCTCCGCCCCGCTCCGAACTCTGGTTGCGCGGCTTTCTCTGATAGGTCTATTTTCTCTGACTTGACTGACCTTGACCTACTTGACTCAGCGGTTAGAGTATCGCTTTCATACGGCGAGAGTCATTGGTTCAAATCCAATAGTAGGTAAGGCGCCCGTCCACTTTATCTTCTTTCGGATAGGAGAATGCCAAAGCTCGAGCCAATAGCATCTCATATTACTAGGAGGAGTGGAATTCTTGATTAGAAAGAGAGGTCTTGAAGAGCCTATCGAATGGGAGCTCTTGCTGGCTCAGTGCTCTCCCTCCCAAAAGAAGTAGGAAAGGTCAATCTGATCTTGGTAGGTCCCCTGGATGAATAAAGCTTAAAAAAACCACGGATATCTAAGAATCTAGAACGAACGAAAAAAAGCGGAGTTACCTTTGCTCTCCCTTCGGCTCTCTTTTCTCGCCTTAGGCGAGAAGTGAAATAGAAGGGAAATCATCTTAAACTCCCTCTTTCGAGAATGCCAGCTTCTTTCTTTATGCAGATGTAGCACCGGCTCTTATGCATCATTCCTTGTTTTGACACCACGAGGATACGAGAACTATGCCTGGAGTTTCTCTCACCCTATTACTTTTTCTGTGTAGAGATAACAATAGACGAAGACCGGAAAGAAGTCTTATATCAACTCTTCTCCCTCTTGGAACTTAGTTCGAATCCTGTCCACGAGCATTTAAGAAAAGAAAGTCATGCTGTCGCAGCCCGGGCAAAGAAGAAGAAATAAGAGTGAAAAGGACAGGGGTCAGGCGCAAGCTCAAAAACATATGGAAAGAGAGAGGGAGGCAATGAATCTAATTCATGATGGTCGACGAATGGCCTAGCCAAAGGAAAAAAGAGCATTCAAGACAGATGGGAAAACTCATGTGAATGCGCGTGAACAGGAATGAGGGGCGGGTCAAATGATACAATAGAAGTCCTTTGGGGTAATAAATAGAATTCATCTTAAATAGCCAATTCTGAGCCGTGACATGATCCGGCCGGGGCAACTACCTTAAGTGAAGGACCAACGGACGAGCCAAAAGGAAAGAAAGTGGGAGCTCGACTAGATATATTTCCCGGGCCATAGGTGAGTGGATTCTACGGCTCCATATCACTCCTTCAATGTTGACCACCCATTATCACAGTAGGATAAAGACTTCCAGGTAAAAGCATCAACTTGGCCGAGTCCTCAACTTCAACCTTACCTTCGTTCGTTTACTTAGACGAGATCGCTTCGGGTCTTCTTAAGGATCCGCTAGACGATGGGTGCTTTTCGAAGGGAAAGCGGATAGAGTTCAGGATAGATAGGAGGTCTCAAAGGATAGAGCTGCAACTATCCCGAAGATGTTATAATAAGCTTCTTGCCGGAATAGAAAAAGGGCCTCCCTCATCAGAGGTCTCTAAGATATTGCTCTCAATAAGGGGCATAGACTTGCCTCATCGCTAAAGGTGTCAATGCGCCAAGTCTTCGCTATTCGCCAAGCAAAGGAGATTCATAGCTAAGATCAAGAGGCTCTTCAAGACCTTCTCTTTCATCAATTAGGGCAAGCTAAACCTGTAAAGAAGTTCTATTACTACACAAGTCGATAAGTCCGAACTCTAACAACTTAAAGGACTAGGAAGGCCCCTTTATATGCTGACCTGGCGGATCAGCCCTCGGCTGCTTAGCTGCTAGATGACTCTCCATACTACACCCTTTATTAGAATTTATATATATATTATTTTCCCGCCGGTGAATAAAGGAGGTGGGAGTACCCGGGGTGATCCTAGATCATCCTTGATGACACCAAGCTCTTCTACCACCGCTCTCTTGTTCTCTTTTCGACAAGGATAGGCGCACATGGAAATGTAAGGTGGCTTATCTTATAAAGGGTTGGTAGTCTACTCTATTCACAGGTCTTCGACCGCTTATCTTTTATTCCCGCTGATACTCACTGGCCCCTTAAAAGTAGACAAAGCTCGAGCCTCTTCACTACGATCTACGGGAACTCTTCGCTAAAGGCTCACCGGGGGACTGATCTATACTCCTCTAGCTAGTTCACTCATCTACGTGCAATGTTTTCATGCTTCACAGCAACCCAGGCTAGGAAGCTTTAAGGCCATATCATATGGGTTGGAAAACTCCGATAAATAAAACCAAACCGGGAAGGCTTGAATGGATGGCTTCCAAGGCCAGGGCTCGCTCCTGCACAATTGACCTGCTTCGTACCAGCTAGTATCTGACTTATTTAATGCACTCACAAGCGTTCGCATCGCTGCCCGAGCTTCGTGTTAAAGGCACAACGGAAAGAACGACTTACTCTATTGACGTAATATTCATTCATAGTGGCCAGGCGGGCCGTTCCATTATCAGGCTTAAACCACCGTGTTTGAAGGAAAGAAAACAATGCCGGTAGCTACCTTGCCCCATGATACCATGTATCCCGAACAAGATCAGTAAGAACAACAACACGTGGGAAACAAGGCCGGTACTCTTCTATTGTATAGTATACTCGGTTAGAAAGAAACAATGGGTCAGAGCTAGGAGGTTTACTTCGAAGAAGGCGCGGGTTACCTATTCGTACTTTTGACTCCAGCAGCGGTAATAGACCAACCTACGAGGTACCCATTTCTGAGGCAGGCATAGGTGAAGGGCCAGGGACTCAATCGGTATCGGTAATAAACTCATATGAACGCACTTGCATTCAAGACATCGAAAATTTCATAGACCTTTCGGAGTAGCTGTATTCCTGCGGATTTCCCGTACCAGTTTCTGAGGGTTCAGTGACTTCCGAGTTCCTGAGTGACAGTATGAATGAGTTCCTGTTGCTAAACCAAATATGTAGCATTGCTTGCAAGCATTCAAGCTTTCTTTCCTAACCTTGCTAACTCAATATGGGCCCGAGCCTTGGTCTTGCAGAGCCTCTCCGAGCCCTCTCTTTCTGAGCCTCACTATTGGACCCTACCCTTGATCTTTGAATGGCCAAAACCCTAGGCTATCTCCAAGGCATCTGAGATCTGCTCGTGTGTGATGTTTGTTTGCAGAGGGAACCCGCATTCTTCTGTTCATGAGGATGATCCAGAGAACAATACCATTACTCTGCTTGATTTGCGAGTTGACGCGTAAATCTTCCATTACTCCGGATCTGTTTTGATGACTAGTGATAGCATTGGCGAGCTCAAGAGCAAACCTTCTTTGATATCTGGATTCTCGCGTGTTTTATCGTCTCCTTGTTTCAGAGAAGTCAGTTCTGAGATTGGTCTTGTCTCAACTTTGTCGATCCTTACCAGGACTCTACCTAAGGCCTAAGTAAGGCCGACTGAGTCAACGAGTTAAAGAGGACAACAAGAAGCAGAAGACCAAGAAAGAGGTATTACGCAAAACAAAAAGGGGCAGGCTATATTAGCTAATGTCTCTCAGCAGGATGCCCCACACGGAACTAATCGAAGGAGATGAGAAGGTATCGTAGATTGGGGTAGCAGTAGCTGGTCGTAGTTACTTTATATAAAAAATGGACATCATGAAATAATGAAATTAGAATAATGAAATAGAAGAAGAACGAATAAAGATCGGATTTGCTAAATGAAGGTGTAGAAGTGGCTGTAGTCAAACAATAGTAAGGGCTTAGTCTTCCGGTTCAGAAGTCTATTTAGTTTCACAAAATGCTTATTAATATTAATGAGATGAGTTGCTAAACACAGTCAAGTCGTAAGACAAAGAAAAGCGTAGGTAACAATTCGTCTACCGGCAATCGCGTAAAGCAAGGCGTGGGATATTTATAATGAATAAGGCTCTTCAAGACCCGTCTGCAAGACCCAGCTAAAGCCATCTTCCCTGGGGACTACGAAAACCTTCCATTTTGTGGTTTTGATCCTCTTTGCCATTCTTTCGTTTTTATGGTTAGCCATCGGTCGTAGAAAGACTCTTTTTTCGACAGGTGACTCTACCTCTGCTAGGGTCAACCATCAAGGTAATACCTACAGGCTTGTATGTGGGTGTAAAACTAGAATCCTCGGGGCTTGACTTTTTACAGGTTCTGCATGGAGGGCTGAAATATTGATGCAATGTAGCCAGAACATCTAGTGCAGTGACTTGGTGTTTACTACCTTAAGGCATGCCTTGACCCCGCTTTCATAAAGATTTTTGCTTATTGACTTCTCAACTTCGTCGACCCTTTACTTTAGGGGATATCTTGTTTGTATAAGTCAAAGAGGATAAGACCACCGTTTGCCACATTTGCTGATGAAACAAGATAAAGAACGGGTTCTCCCTACTTGCATTGAGCGGGATGCTGCTTTCTTCTCTGTTTTCGAGATCGATTGACTTACTCGAGCGAAGAGAGAGGGTTCTTCGATAGCGGGTTCTACATCCGGCATCCCTCTTTATTTCCGGGAGAATGTAGCCGATTTACTTAGTAAGCTGGGACCTGTCCAATTGCTAGTTTGGCTGGCGTTTCGAAATGCTAGGTTGACATAGAAGAATCCGAAAGGAGATGCATTGAAGAAATGTCAGGGCTGTTCCGCTAGTTGGATAGGCGACTTCTCAATCTTGGAAGAGCATCTTGCAAGGGTTAGAGGTTTTGAAGGATGAGCTGGTATGGAAGATAGAAAGCCACGTTTGTACTCGTGACTTAGTGGATCGAAACAACCAGTAGAGATTTCGGATCTTATTATACGTGACCCCGAGCCCCGATTCTGATCTTCTTTTCTGGTAACTGCCGCTTCGATCAAGCGTTAAACTACTACTTATGGCTTCGGTCGAGAAAGGTATGGGCTATGGGCCGGTAGGATAATGCTAGGGCAATTCGATCCACTGTCTCTACTCCCACCTATCCCGCTTAAGGTTATATGGATGAAGCTTGCTTGGGGTCCACCACCTGGAAGAGTATTGAGATTTCTTGCTTTGAAGTGGGATTGTAGTGATTAGCTAGTAGGCTAAGGTCTAAGCACTAAGGGAACAAGGGGCTAGCCTCAAACAAAACCCTAACACTAAGCTAAGTGAACGACCAGCAGCTAATCGACTAAGTGGATTAGGATTGTTAGTGAGTGAAGGAAGCGAAAGCTTACGAACAGAAGACTCTAATCACTGGAAGGGCAGGAGTTTCATGTTGAACGAACTGGCTAGCTTCGGTAAGAAGTGAAGGGGTTGGTAGTTCTCCCCGACTACCTTCTCCAGGGCAGGGATTTTCTATCTATGTCTCGGCTAGCGCAGATGATCTTTCAAGAGGAGGTGGAGCGCTATTGGAGTGATGCCGGTCGCTTGGTTGCTGCTCTCCATCATTTCTACGGAACGGAAGGGGAATGGAGGTAAGGGTCTTGTTGGACGGTCTGGCTTTGCGCAGAGATTTTGGTTTTATAAATAATGTTTCATGTACGCGAAGGACTCTCTTTCTTTGATTCAATCCCTGGTGATCTCTTCCAGTAGGTATCCGTAGTTTAGTCCCTTGCCTTACTAAGTTAAAGAAGGCAAGCTGACCTAAAGGCGTGGACTAGAGTATTTGCCCTCTTCCCGGGACTCTCCGCTTTCATTCTTTCATATCCAAGGTGCTTTACTTACTAGTTGGGTTCAGGCTCATATTTAGTGATTCTTTTCTCTAATGGTTGGAATTTACTAACTAGAGAGAACCCGCGCAGTCGTCCCAGCCTCATTACCCTTCAAGGCGCCGTGCGCTTAGCCCCCATTTCATACCATACTATTACGTAAATCCTACTATGGTTGTGCCCTGGCCCACCAAGAAAGGGGATGCTCTAAGGCCTTTGATCGGCGCTCATATGCAAGAAGCAAGGCTGCTTATTTGACCTTATTACTTCAAGCTTGTGACTCACTTGAAAGACGCACAACTTGGAGTAAGGTTAGGGGTGAATAGACAAGTCGTTGGTCTTTTCCTTTGACCTGGTATGATGAGTATAGTCCCGTGCTGCTGACATAGATGTAGATGGCCCTGGATTAAGAGGTTGAGGGAGATAGTTTACGCGTCCGTTGAAAGTGGGAAAGCTTTTCCGAGAAAGTCATTCATTCTCTGGCTTGAAATGACTACTTCAAATTTAGGTTCTTTCCATTCTGACTCACTGGAGAAGCATTGGCAACTTACCCGCAAATCAAATTGGGAATAGATGGACTCTCTCTAGGACCCATTTGACTGACAGGATTTATCACCAGGCTCGACCAGTCCGAGTTGACACATATGATGAGGGAGTTAGAACAGCAATGACAGTCTTAGTTCTTATCCCTTACCTGACCTGGGAGGTTTAACATAGATTGATTACCTGGGGAACCTCTAGTCTCTAGCCCTGTACAAGTATAGGGTCTTTCAGGCTTTATGTACTATATTTGCGTATTACCAGTTGCCTTCCCGTCCTTCGTTGTCTCTTAGTTGCCTACGGTCTTTAGCTTTCCCGTTCCGTCATGGGTATGAAGGTGAGCTCCTAAGCCTTCAGGTCGAGAAAATATCTTTGATTTGATGTTTTTGCCGCTCTTACCGATAGCTATAAAATATATTACGAGGATCGGATCTAGAGTGCCTAAAGCTATTGCTATTGATAGCGGTCATTTCTTTCGCGAACAAAAAGGGCTTTTCATAAGGGTTTTCCAGTCTCTGGGTAAGAACCACCTAGAGCCCGTAATAGTGGGATTGATCCTATTGCCATTCTATCACTCCTGGGAGAAAGCACGAACATTGGGCTTGCTTCCCAAATACCTATTACTGGCGACTGTCGTCAATAGCCATCACATCACTAAGGCGTACGATTTCATTCTCCTTTGTCAGAATGGGATTCTGAGACTGGTTTCGTAAGCTTAGTTCTGCTGGAACGACTGTATGCGCTGACCTTGTAATAGAGTCTCTCCTCTGTGGTGAGCGGAATGACTGTATCGAGTCTCGACCAAACGTACTCGTCTTCACTTCTTCGGGTATGGCTAAGGCAGGCAGGAGGCCTTTATCTCTCGTTGGAAACGACGGGAGCGAAAGCACGCCACTACACTATACGAAACTGCACACTCGAACGGGGACATAGGAACTCGGCTCGAAAATATCATAGGTAGATAACCGCCGGTTAGGGCTTCGGCTCAAGGGGATAAGGGGCTAGTTCTTAACGACTCGGAGTTCGCTATCTTAACCCGGCGGATGCTTGTGAAGCAAGAAGCATAGAATGAGAGTGCTCACTACTCTAATGAAATGCTCCGGACTTGCCTCTTCGGTTAATGGACTTTCTTAGCCAGGAGCTAACTCTGCTTTTGATTATGGTTGTACGTTGAAGTGGTTGAAGCTAGCGAACCGGGCGTACGAAAGGATCGGAGAATGAGAGCTTTCTCAACAAGCGGTACAGACATAGAGGTCTTGTCAGAGCCTTGGGTACAGGTAGGTCCAGGAATAGAGCGATAGATTAGAGGGCCTATGTAGCTGGTTAGGCTTCTAAAGTAGGAATCCATTCTCAAGTGGGTTGACTATAGAGACCTGTAAACTTAAATGAGCACCACTCCTTCTATGAGATTGGAACTAAAGGCTAAAGTTGGTTTTTGACTGGTTTCGGTTTCGTGACGGTGAAGTCGCTTCTTCCTTGCGCCTTCTGCTTGAAGACAAGACTAGTGGAACCAGCGGAATTCCCGCTCTTGGTTTAATCTGTATCTCGGACGAGCAAGCATTTGAACCGGCTTAGGTCTTGAAGAGCCTTTAGTTGGGACTTTTCCGGTATGAGCTTTGGGAACCGGGACCCGGCACCAAGAGAACTAGAGATCTCTATAGATCTCCTGGTCCTCCTTCCCATACAGCACTAGGATAAATGGTACTCAAAGAACCTCTTCTTTTCTTTATCATAAGATTTTAGAATCTCTGAACTTCACTGAACAGAACGAAGAATTCCCGCCGCTACGTGACTTCACTGTTACTGACTGTTGCTTTTAGTAAACAGTAGTGATTACCTCTCCTGCTGCGTACTATTACTGCTTCCTTCTTTTTCTTTTCTTATTTCATATGTCGGCGAATCGTAAAAAGCTTTTAGTCCACCTCACCCCCCCCCTCCCTCCTATGTTGTAAAAGGGAAGTGCATGATAAATACCGCCAAAGCCTAAGACTGTAGAGGAAATTAAGTAAAGTACTCCAGAGACAAAGTATGGAAAGGTTTCTATAACTTCCCCCGGGAAGTACAAAAAATCCTTGTTCATATTTCATATATAGTACAGGGTAGAGGGTACCGGCTCTTATCGAAAGCAGTAGTCTTCGGTAAACCCACTAGAGAGCGTTCAGAAAGAAATTCCTTTTAGTAAAATGGGCAGCTATTTAAGATTAAAATTCAAAGTCTGATCTTGGTAAGCTGCTACCAATCTCACCTGCTTTAAGGTCCCACATTGACTCTCCAATCGGATATATCTTTTCGGCTTAGTCGTGCAATTAGTCGTGATAAGAGGAAGTCCCACTTAGCTAGGGATCTACCATATCTAGTTCCAATGGTTGCTGGTGAAATGCTACCTTCAATACAACTGACCAGGGCAATCCCGCCTCATCGGATGCTTATTGGGATGCCACTATCAAAGATTCTTCACCAGTGACAAATCCGATTCGTTCAAAGAGAATCCTTCAACGACAACAGCTACCACTCACTGAACACTATCTATATTAGGATTGATTTTTCCATCCATGGTCGAACTTGAAATCTTTCCGGCCCCCCCTTTTGAAATTCTTTTTTGCAGGTGAGCCAGATGCCGAGTCTGCCTCTGCCAAGTTCCTCTTTATAGGAGGATTTTATCAAAAAATGTCAGCTGGATTGGTAAGTTGCTTTTGAGTTCGATTTTCATTACTCCGATTCTCCCGGTTGCCTGCGTTTCCATTTTTCTTTCATTCCAATGATGCTGCTATCAGCTAGCTAGAGCTTGAATGACTGATCAAAACAAACAGACGGAAAAGAATAAGATAAAGGCTCTTCAAGACCTTCTTCACTCCCTGGACTGTGCGTACCTCCCCGAACCAGATCTACTAAAGACTTCAACGGTTTCTTTTTTTTTTTAGTTACCGACCTAAACAAAAGAGATTAGCCTCTGGATCGATCGATTGATTGGATCGAAGTACGAAGGGGTTGATTGAAGTGTGAGATCAGCCCAAGACTAAGGCCGAGCAACTAGCTGCTGCAAGATTGGACGTCTATCTATCTCACCACGCCCCCTACTCCTATAAGGTATAAGGGCCGGTGGAAGGAATGCTCTGCTCATCTTTCTTACGGCTCGTTACCGCCTTCGGCTTTTCAATTCAAAAAGGTAGTGTCTTTTTCCTGGTAAATAGCGTCTTGAAGCAAAGGCATTATTGAAGGAAAGAGATGGCGGGCCGGTCAATTGCATTAGGTAGGAGATGCAGGACCTGTCTTAACCGCAAGTGCATTCGCTATTCGATTCCATCCTCGATCCCACAAAAGATTGATTCCTTTGTATCTCTTCTTTACTTTTAAGTTAGAAGGGCGTTTAGCCTTTCTTCTCTCTATGTCGCCGTCTCATCAATGAGCGTAGATTAATAGATATGAGATATAGCTTTTGTGCTTGTCAATCTCTATCCCATTCTGAAGGTATAGTTTTCGTTGATCACAGATCGACAGGTTCTCCGTCCTTTCTCCCCCGTCATAAGGCGTGGTCTGACTCTGAGAAAAACCATTCCTGTGTTTAGGTCCCTACTCAATTCGTAAACTATGCAAAGGCTATTTGAAGAATCAAAAGTTTATAGCAATAAAAGAAAAAGAAATTCTCAACGCCCTTACGAGGTAGTGATGAGTTAAACTACTCGTGTTGGCATGGAAGTCAGCCCGGTAAACTGATTCCATTCTGCTACTAGGGCGTTTAGCCTTCCCCTTAGCTCTATAAAGACCTTTTCAACTCAAAAAAAAGATGCTCAAGCTATTTCTAGTTGTTCGCGTTTACTTCCTGCAAATTTCTTATGTAAGAACTAGTAGAAAGAAAAAAGAAAAGAAAGAAT
Source organism: Orobanche coerulescens (assembly GCA_033398695.1). Lineage (NCBI taxonomy): Eukaryota > Viridiplantae > Streptophyta > Magnoliopsida > Lamiales > Orobanchaceae > Orobanche > Orobanche coerulescens. Next base: position 133,365 of record JAWKAU010000135.1, on the reverse strand, counting down.
AAGGGCAGCATTGATAGATCGTTGAATGAGAATGCTTGAATGGGAATCGTCTTAGCAACTGGCTATAGACATGAGTCAAAGCCGCCGAGAGAGGAGAGAGAATTTTCATGAGAGAGGGACGAGCAAGTGACAGATTGGGAAAAAAATAGGTAGGCCTTTTCTGAGCGGTCATTTAGAGGCCTTGTTAGCGACCCATCATTCTTCCCTAAGCTGTCAGAGTCCGCGAGCAAGAGATAGAAGAATCATCGCTCATAGATGTGAATTGAGAAAGCAAGCCCGAATTCTTTTGAATTAGGCTCTATAGTCTGGTCCCTGTACCTGGTAAGGTCTGATTGTTATCTGTAAGTCTTGTTTTGACCGCAGGAAGGTGAACTTTGCAAAAGTGCTTATTTGGTTGGGAAAAATAGGACTTCTGACTCCCCCGACCCGAAAAAGAGTTTCCGCTATTGATGTAGCCTCTTGTCGATACTACTAGTCTTGTCGCTACCTACTCGAAAATTCTATACTACTCAGGCCATCAAGATAGATATAGATCGACGACCTATACTTAAACTAAAGGGGAATCAAGAGCACAGAAGAGAGGCTCTGCAAGACCTTGAAGAACGAAGTCTAAGATAAAGAAAGAAAGGTAGAGTGGGCGCACTTTTGCTCTGCTTGGATTGGCATGGCTGTCCCCCTTTGCTAGTGGAGGCTCGGCCTTTGACTCCGCTTGCCTCTACTTTTCATGTCAAGCGTACAAGTGTAGTTTAGTGGGATTGACTTCATGAGCTCAGTGGATTGTTGAAGCAGTAGCTCTGGATCGAGAGCTGGATGCTTACCGCCCCGTGGGTATTATGAAAAGGAGAAAGGGCTTTTTTTATAGAGAGAGAGATGAGTAAGGGGGGTTTGCTGGCTAACTCGTGCAATCAACGATCAATTCCTTCGACTTAGGTTGCTAGCTTTGGTTGCTAAGCAAGCCTGGTTCTCCGGGCTTTCTCCCTTCTCGACCAGACGAAGGAGATATGAATTCCATTCAGGCGGGTAAGGGCTTGACCGTGTCTTTTATCGGGTCGGAGGCGAAAACTGGAAAGTGCATCATTCAGTGGTGGGCTGTTCATAGAAAAGAAGGCGTCGTGGCATATCTGGATAGAGTCTCGCTCATAGAAGAAGAGTACGCGCGCTAGCGCGCTACGGCTTAGTTAGGCAGTTGATCGGATCAGATAGCCCTTCGGGCAACCAACCGCACATCAAATTCCGATCAACAACTTGGAGGTATGGCTGAGTGGCTTAAGGCATTGGTTTGCTAAATCGACATACAAGAAGATTGTATCATGGGCCCGGCACGGAAATGAAAGGGGCGGGCGAAATTACGTGAGAGAAAGAACCTCTTTGTGAAGTCCCCCTCACTACTTAGTGACTAGGCTCTGAAAGACCTTGTTTTTCTTTGACCGGCCTATCTTCTTTCTAGTTGCAAGCTCCCTCCGGCCTAAAAGGGACTGGACGGCTCTCGGTTCTTGAGCATGTTGGGGGATTAGGCGGCAGTTGAAAGAGCTGCTCGAAAGCTTGACGAACAAGCGAAAAGGCCCTTAACTGAAACTTAAAGGGCTTTTCTCTTTATTCTTACTTAAGAAGAAAGTGTAGGGTCGATGAAGAAAACTGACTTTAGGAAAGTGGTTCAGGTAGCTCAGCTGGTTAGAGCAAAGGACTGAAAATCCTTGTGTCAGTGGTTCGAATCCACTTCTAAGCGGGTCCAAAGGACACGTAGCCGGGAGCAAGCCGGATTTTCAAATTAAAGTGAAAGAGTCAGCCAATAAATGTGAGCGCTCCTGCACTATACGGCTTTTTGGCGTCCCCCTATCTTGTCTTGCTGGAGGCAGATTTTCTAAAAAAGCGGTTGCGGATTGGTTCTCGCATCCCTGTGCCCGGGCGAGTTCGGTTTGAGTGTTCATCGATCGGGTGGGCTCCGGGGTGGTGAGACGAGGTGTAGCGCAGTCTGGTCAGCGCATCTGTTTTGGGTACAGAGGGCCATAGGTTCGAATCCTGTCACCTTGATGTGGGGCCGGAGTCAGTCTCAAACGTAAGTAACTTAGTGCGAACAAATCTCCGGGTGACTGGATCGCCCCGGCGGGGTCACTCTGACGCAGAGGGCCCTGAGAAGCAAAGCAATCCGGTAGCAGATCCTTTAGTAGGTGATGGGGCAAAAAGTGATCCGGTCCCTCTTGGCAATAGTTTATTATGTTTTGCCTTAATGACTGGGGGGAATTAGGAAATCACTACAGGCAAGTGCTGTGCAGGTCTTGAAGAGCCTCAATTCTCAAATTAGCAATGCACATTTTTTTCTGTTTGTAGAATGCTCGCCAATCAAAATTCCTCTCTCTTTTCTTCCAAAAGTCAGTGGATTCCTCTTAGACTAAGATCCATACTTCTTTCTTTCATTCATGCTAGTTTCGATCATAGTTTTCTCGCGACTGAATAAAGAAATGAAAAAACACTTTCAAATCTACGTTTCCGAAGCTATTAATATTGATTTGTTTGTATTGCTTTTGTTCAGTCTTATCAACTGCATATTTCTTTCCTTAGGCTTAGGACTTCAACCAAATCCTTCCATCGCCTTTTGTGATGGCAGCAATGCTTTCACACCCCCGCCTAGTCCGGTCCAGTTGCCGGAAGAACCGCTAGCTCCACCCCAAGAGCCGCCCCTACCTGAACCTGCGCCGCAGCCCGTTGTCATACCCGGCAACCTCTTCTTTCTAATGAGTTGCGCAGCAGTATCCTTTATAACAGGTTCCTATTACTGAATTTAGGCGGTAATCAGGACCTCCAACGTATGGTCTCGACTATAGACGCCCAAATCATAGTGGAACGCTATGTAGAGGCCGCGTTAATAGATGACGGGTTGAGTGCCCATTCTATTATTACGCCGAGTCGTGGGGCTCTCCATTCTCCGCGAGGAGTTTAGTGAACAGGTCGTACGTCACTCAGATAAGGGAACGCCCTATCGTCGGATTTTTAGGGCCACTTGTTAGAAAGAGAAAGAAGAGCCGTTCGTAAGAAGTTAGTCATGGGGAAACCTTTGGCTGGATTGAATCCTCATTCTCGAGTCGGGTCTAGTCTGATTGATATTGTGGATATATTAAAAGGGCGAGGCTCCTAGAGTGCAGCCTACCTGCTGAAGACCGTAACGTAAGTAACTCAGTGCTCCATACAGGGGAAATGAAAGCAGAATTCGTTCGGATCCTCCCACATGTTCAATCTTTTTTTAGCGGTTTCCCCAGAGATTTTTATCATTAATGCAACCTTTATTTTGCTCATTCATGGAGTTGTATTTAGTACCTCTAAGAAATATGATTATCCGCCGTTAGTCAGTAATGTGGGTTGGCTTGGAT